>JBBMKB010069288.1:0-14496 GCA_037833945.1 Alaria marginata
CTGGTCGCTCATAGTCGAGTTGACAAAGTGACCGCACCGAGGTGGCCGACCGACTGAGCTCGCTGAGGGCAGTAGCTCAGACTTTGGTCGCGTTCGGCGTTGTAGCGCGACGAGTTAGTGATAGATTTCACTCCCCAAGGCGACACCTTCTTACGAGTAAGGCCGACTGCAGTGGGACCACCACATGGGTTGTTTCCGCGAACGCTGCTGCTCTCGTGTTGATTCTGTGCTGGGTGGACGATTGTTTAGCGAGACAACTGCAGCTGTGCTAGTTCGGATTCACCCATTTTCGAATTTGGGAAAAATACCGAAAGTTCAGTAAAAACACACAATTTCATACGTGTCGTTAAGATCGACCCTAAGACGCGTAAACTATACGTTATCGTGTTGATGACGCAAAAACGGCTAAAAAACATGAAGATGGGCGAGTAGACTGTGGGCTGTTGCCGTCGGTTTTTGCCTTCATTATCACTATCGTATACTTCATCGAGTCTTTGGTGTTTGGATTCGATAACGATAATTATCGTTATCGTTATCGTTATCGTTATCGTTATCGTTATCGTTATCGTTATCGAAGTTTGTTTGCCGTTATCGTACCGAAATGTGATTTGTTTCGGTATCCAACACTGATGCGCACCCCCTCCGCTCGGAGACAAGGGGGAGCAGAGAGAAGGGCAAGCCCCTCAGGTTGCTCCAACAGCAACCCCACGCTAGCATCCGTAAACTCGAGTCAACTTCCATCCCAGCTGGCAATGTCGAACGTTCGACGCCAGCAGCATGCACAGGGTAAACTCGACAAAAAACGAAAACAAATAATTACTGACGCAGGGACCCGCCATATACACCAACGCGACATAACCTTACTACACAACAGCTGTCGTGTGCATGCGTCACACACGTTTAGAACAAAACGTACGTCTACGGCCCAAGCAATAACTTTTACGGAACACCTCTCTCTCCTACGGTTTCAGATTACCCTAAATCCGATGCAGGAGAACGTTGCGCCCGATATAAGCACTTGCATCATCACACGAACATCTATCTGCTCTGCACAATGCAGTTTCCGTAACCGGAAACGACACCAGATACATACGGGTACGAGAGTTCGAATACTGGCATCAACATCAGGTATGATATACACGCAGGTAGTGGTAGAGTAGAGGACGGTGCACTTCGATCGCTCATAGCATACATAACTGGTCAACCCGCCGCTGACGTATTTGAAATAGATTTATAAAGGGACAGAGCGAGACCCTTGTTGGGATACGAGTTGAGCCGAAACAAAATTGATCGCTAAATTTGATCGCTAGTCGCGCGTCGCTACCATCGAGTCACCGATCGTACGTGTGTGAATATCAAGGACTTAACCCCAGCGACATGTATGTGCGCAAGTCTTCGTTCGGTAACCTCTGGCTGCGCGAGTGGCTCGAGCCGTGAGTCATCGACCTCGAACTATAGACCTCGAACATTAAAAAAACAAAAACAAACAGACGAACAAACAAAACAAGATTGAAACACATCTGATAGGAGACTGCAGTCTGAAACCCAAACACGTCATCGTCAGACTGGTAGCATCACACTGCTGCGCAACGACATACCAGGTGTCGATCTTGTCGAATCGCTCCAATCCAGGCTTGTCCACCCTCGCTTTTCCCGTGCCCTCCGACGTGGTCCACTTCGAATTCAAACTGGTCTGTATCACACCTTGAACCTGTAGCGCTGGCTCTGCTTGGCAACGTGCTTCGCTCGCAGGTCAGCAACTACAAAAAGGCGAGGTGTGTCTCAAGTCTCAAGGCTATCCAATTGTTCGAACAATTAACCCGCGTTGATCTGTCTGATAGGTTTGACCGAACATCTTCGTACACGTGGAAAACTTGCATTTTCTCGTGCCTCGATAATACTACATGCTTTCATGCTTTCTTTCCGGCTTCTTTCCTGATTGGTCAGTTAAAATAATGGGTTTCTACGTTTCTACACATTGGATGCTTGACTCTGAAAATATAGTAAAGCTATATGATTGGTCATAAAATACAATGGAGCTCTATGATTGGTAAGTGCTAAGCAGATCTGCCCGCCAGCGATACGTGCGCGGGTCCGAGCGTTCTCCCTGCCCTCTGCGAGAGGAACCAATAGCATCCTGCTCGCAGTGCCCTAGGCCGATTGCTGCTGCTGCTGCTACTGCTGCTACGGCCCTTGTTGAAGTGCCGCTATTTGCAGTTGACGTGCTCTGATTCGCTGAAATCCCGGCAAGTGCCCCTGTAACAAATTTACCGAGTTTCGAGTTTCGTGGACGATGATGAGTGCGGCGCGATCACGATTGGCCTCCGATTCGCACGGAGGATGGGAGACTCGCCGCTCGGCCGGCGTAATCAGGGAGCTTGGTTTGGCTGTCCTATAGCTCAAGCTCCAGCGAGGGTTTTTGCAGGGAACAACACTGCTGAGAAGCAGACCTTTGTCTGCGCGGGTTTCTGTATATATGAAGAGCGTACTTGCGAAGGTGCCAGAGAGAAAACAACCACCGCTCCATCTCTATCGCTCTGCGTACCCGTAGCCCGCGCGGCTCCGGGGGGGGAGTTGTGCAAGAACGGGGGGGGGGGGGGGGAGCAGGAAGGAGGGTTGGGTTTTTGGGGAGCACCTCACCAGCACAAATTAATCTTGGGTAAAAATTGGTGTTGGTGCGATTGGGGAGAAGACGACAGCAGCAGGTTACTGCTGTGAGCGAGGTCAACTGATAGCTTTGTCTGGAGCAACTTGGAATCGGGGCGTGGGGGCAGCTACTGCGTGAGAAGGATGGGCAATAAGTCGAGCAAGATCTGTCTGTCAAAGTGAGCGGAATACGTAGATGTTCGCCTCAAGTTCGCTGTTTTTGCTGAGAGGGGTGTTGAGAGAGAGAGAGAGAGAGAGAGAGAGAGAGAGAGAGAGCAGAAAAGTTCACTCGGGATGACATATGTTCTCTGTGTGCTCATAATTGTCAAACCAAGCACATGAAGCTCTCCTCTACGCGCCACGCCTTTACACTTCTTTCACCGCACTATTAATAAAATGGGGGCCCGCGCTGTGCAGTAAAGGGTACCCCACTAAAGCGGGACCGCGAGATAGAGCAGTAAACAGAGGGTCAATCTCCCCCGCTTTGAGGCAATTGGCGTTTTTTCTTGACTCGTACGTACCTGGTATCATCTACGCGTACAACGTGGTATTTATGGTAGGGCCATCCAAGGGTCATCTGTTGTGTTTTTGTCCGTTCCGGAACACCTCACCTGGTATACAAGTACTGGTAGTAGCTAACTGGTACACAACGACAAAACGACAACGACAAACACCAACACCAACACTAACGCCAACACCAACACCACTACAACCACAACGAGCAACAACCACAACAACAACAAAAACCACAGCAACATCAACAACACCAACAACAGCAACAACAACAGCAACAACGCCAACACCAACACAACACGACGAACAACAACCACAACAACAACAATAACAACAACAGCAACAACAACAGCAATAGCAACAACAACGACAACACCAACACCACTACAACAACAACGAACAACAACCACAACAACAACAATAACACCAACAACAACAACACCAGCACCACTACAACCACAACGAACAACAACCACAACAACAGTAACAACAACAACTCAGCATAAATCCGATACAGATCATCTGATACGAGTACAGATACTGTAACTACTAGCTAGTAACTACAGTAGCACTCGTCTCTCCCACAATATTCTTAGCAGTAGCATCTCCCAGCACGTGCACATACCACATCTGGGAGGTATTACAGCTTTCCATTCCAGAGTGGCTGAAGCCCGTCCTGTTACGACGGACTTGATTGTGGCGATGAATATGTGACACCAACAAGACGTTGTTGATGTTTTATTCTCAAGGTAATCTATTCGCCATAATCAAGTCCGTCTGTGGTCACCGGACAGGCTCTCCAGTCTTACGGGAATGGAAGATATCCTCAGGGAAAAATGCCAAACCCAAGTGATACACATTGAATACTCGTACATACATAGCTTAAGCAAGTCGCACACATCACGTGATGTCATAAGTATACGTAATTTTAGGTAAATAGGGACAAACATAAATACACACCGGGTAAAATGTGATGACGTTTTTGTTGCGGGCGATCCGGTAATAAACCCTCAGTTAGTTGACTATACGTCGACGGCTGATGTTATACCTTTTTCTTAATCATATGATGCATCAGCCAAGATGTAAACGTGACATCAGAAATCAGCGTACGCATCCGGCCCATACTGGTACATACACTATAAAATCGCAACTGGACCTGAGGACAACGCATACCGACAAGGAAAACAAAACATACTGCAGCCAGGCCAATTATTTTACAGTCGGATCCGTAAGCGGGAAAGGGCCTTTTCCGACTGGACTTTTTTTTCGACTGGATGATTCTTGGCCTCCTCTGGCTTCCTTGCAATCCTCATACGAGTCGATTTTACTAGGTTGTGCTCTTTCTGGAGGTGGTTGGTGTGAGGGAGTACTGCTGTATGGTAGTCGAGAGTCGGTTAGATGCTCTGTGCTTCGTGCGTTCTCCGCGTGCAACGCGTGCTTCACCCGCGACGAGCCCTCGTCCAAGCCGGGGGGTGTTATTGGCCTTCGCCGAAAGACCCCAGAGCTATACCTTCGTGGCGTTGCACTCAGCCGAGAGTCGCCAAAGCTTCAGCAAGCGTGGCCGTTATTGGCAAAATGTTATCGGTGCCGCGCTGTTACCATCGTAGAAATACGCAGCTGGCGGTCGGAGCTAGGAATGTACGACGCTGACCTGCGGCGAGAAGCAGCCGCTGTGTTAGCAGCCAAGCCAGCGTCGGCGCTGTTGTAGGATACTGCTGTGCGGTGCCTGGTACAGTAGTAGACCCTCTATAATGCCTGTTTAATAATGCCGGTGCCCTATATAATGCCGGTGAAATCGCTTGGCACACATGGGAATAACCTATAGTGGCAGTGTGCCGAGTAGTGCCGGTTGCCGCTACAGTGCCGGTGTTTCCGGCTGGCACGCACCGGCACTATAGCAGGACCACTACTGTATAGGTGTGTGAGCTTGTGGGCGTGTTTTTTGTGGTGGTATGAGCGATGCGATGGGTCCAAACACGGAATCGACTGAGCAATCCGACTCGCAAATCCAGTCGAAACGACGACTTTGTTCGACTGAATGTCCGAGTCGGATTGCTCAGGTGGAAAAAGTTCGAGTCGAAAAAGCTATTTTTCGACTGTAGTAAGAAAGCCTATTTGGTCTTGAGTCGAAAAGGGCAGTTTTCGACTGACGGACCCGACTGTATAAGAGTTGGCCTCAGAGGAGAGAAAAGGGACAAAATCAGAAAAAAGGATACAAAAAACACCTCGTACTAGGCTCCGGCCTTTATGGCTTGCCTGAAATAATGCCTGAATGGGCTTTCCTGAAGCAACGTCCCTGAACACCCTTTTCGTGCCTGTCTTGTCTATCTTTAGTGACGCAAGGCAAGGCGTATGAAAAATACCTAAACTGCACTCGAAAATACCGTAGTTTGATGAGAACTCCCAACATCAGGGGAGGGGGACTGTTTTTACTGCTTTTGATTTTGCGTGTTCGGCGCAAAGCGCCACGGCCAACGCACACCGCACCGCCCCAGCTCTGCTAACAGCGAGAGTAGGTAGCCGTCGGAAATACCACGCACACTCCAACAACTTGCACTTCCATGCAAGATGCAACAATGCAACAGGTGGCAGCGACTCCTCCCCAGCAGGAGCATCTCCAGCCGCTGCAGCACCTGTAGCATGTGGTGCTGCAGCAGCAGCACCAGCACTGCTGCCACAGCAGATCACAACCCATACCTCCAGAGCTAGCAGGTTGTTTCCGGTTATGCTGTACCACAACACTGCTACCTGCTGAGTGGTACCGTGCCTAGCCAAACGGAACTATGCGCTACGAAGCCATTCTCTTTTAGCACCCCACCCCATTCTTGAGACAGCACTGTCGTTACGGAAACAAAACAGTTGGAACTAGACTAGGAAGGTTTAGGGGTTTCGGGAAAGGGTTGAAGAATGCCTGAACGCCGTTTTCTGGAAGAGCGTGCCTGAAGCAAACATTTTTCGAGCCTGTGCATATCTTGCCTATCTTTCGTACGGCAACGAAAGGCACGCCCAAAGGGCCTTTCAGGCAACTGAAAATAACGCCGTTGGTCTGGAACTCCCAAAATCAGGGAATAGGGAGTTATTGGAATGTGTTGGGCGAGATAGGCATTTAAGCCTGGAACCGTAAACTACTTGAAAATCGTGTGGGGTGTGCGTTGGCGGGCTCGTCAGGGTTCAGGCACGTCTAAGGTACTGTTCAAGGCGTATGCCTTTTAGAGTGCCTATATCATGTTTTTTAGTCCTACATGAGTTTTTCGCGTGCCTTAAAGGCCTTGGCCGAGGCTCGTACTTGTAACGTACGAAATCCAAGGCTCTTCGCCGGCGGCCTGGACGGCCGCCGGTCGCCTGCTCGCGTTGCGCCGAAAATGTTAGCAGCATTGCGGCGGAGGAATAGAGTTCAGACGTAACGCCAAGAGTTAGGGGCGCTCTACACACACTGCCCACGGAGAATAACTGTGACTGCCGTAGTGGGTGTGATACTGCTGCTGTTAGGGATGTTAGTTGCCTGACTACAAGTCGTCACTATTAAAAGTTATTAGTTGGCTAGATTTTATAGCTAGTTGCCGCGATGCCAACTGCCCAACTATTTCACACCTAGGACAGATCATGATCTAGATTATCTAGATTATCTAGATCATCTAGATCATCTAGATCATCTACAGTAGATCCTGTAGCTGGGGTTGTGAGACGTTGTGCAGGATCTGTGCATGTAGAGTTCAGAACCGACCCAAGAAACATGCACTAGAGCATACAGATCGTACGGCTCCCACCCGGCAGCATGAGCTAGATCATCTATAGACCATACAGATATTTCCTGAAATATCTAGATCATCAAGTGGAGGCCGTTGATCTGTTCCAGGCGTGAATCGATTACGTGTTTGGGTTTCCTTGTTTGTAAGAAGGGGTATTTGGTACGGGGTACGTGTTTCCCGGTGTCACCTAGTACTACGGCGCTGCAAGCACAGAGAGGGGTCCCCTCTATCTCATGGCGCATCAACCCATAGTGGTTCCGACGTCTGGGGGCGTGCCCGTATCATGCGGTGAGTTGGCCCACCGGTGAGCGGGGGCCACCAGGTGGTGCCTCCGTATTTCCTATTTCGCTTTTTTTTTACTACTTTGCCTGATCGTTTCTGTACGGGCTCAGAAATGACAACTTGTATACACTCGTAGGGCACGTTTTGGTTTTGTATGTTAGTTGGCACCATAACATATCCTATACCAGTGAGGGTATTACATGATACATACTCAACTTAATAAACCGTTCTTAAATCGCCGACGACTAGCTCTACTTACTCCGCGCGGGAGGTTCGGAGCGGAGGCACCTCCTACACACCTCCGAGACAGGCGAACAGCAACAGCAGTAACTAACTGTGCGCTAATCTTAGATACTACAGCAATATTGGGGTCACGTATCCAACCCACCATACGAAGTATTATATTATTACCTACGGCTGGTGACGTATCATGCGATGGTTTTCGGTGAAACCTTGTTGTCATCATCGCTACGAGACCTGGGTGGCATTATGTTTTGCTGGGGGAGCATTTCCTGTCATGTATCTCGAGCTCCCGAAGCCCCCAGTGAGCCCAGCTCCAACCGGCTAGCCGAACCTTCGGGTGGGTTCGCTGTCATGGAGCACGCAGCCGACGACAGCACACGAAAACACACCTTCCGTGGCGCGCGAGAGGGAAACAACCTCCGGGTCGCTGAGAGGACAGTATGTCGTCGAGATTCCGACGCTTTTTCCGTGCACGGGACGCGTGCGGGCGTTGCGGGCGGGTCCGTTGGGCGGGTGCACGTGGGGAAGGGACAACCCCCGGCGAATACCCGCGCGCAAAGGCGGTCGGCGGCGGGAGAAACCCGCATTTCAGCTGCGCCTGCGAAGTATCATAGATATATGTATTCATAGATATATTTATTATAGTGGTACGGTATCATGCTTCTCGACCCCATCGCGCGACACCAATGGCAGTCCTCCTGCTAACCTGGTACCTGGTATACTTTTTCGTGTCTGCTGGGGCCGGCGGTCGGAGCAGGGAAGTTGTTTAGGGCCAAGGGGTGTTTCTTAGTTGGGGAAGTTCCTCGGATTTCAAGTTGGTAGTGGACTCCACGAAAAGACGCCTTCGGTAAGAGTTTAGCCGCACATGCCGTAGAACAGGGAACATGCAGCCTTTCCTTTAGACGTAGCTTTCAGGCCATGCCAGAAGCGAGGTCACGTGGCATCGAACCACACGCTACGTGGGCATTCTGGGTGTGACCAGGATGTGGCACTGGTATGTTGCACCAGTACACCTGACAACAACTCTCCCTACAGTGGCGTACCCATTTAATGACCACCAGGTGTAAGAATTTCTGGGGATGAGACCTGATAAAATCAGCCTCTCACGAAAAACAATGCTTGGAATTAGTTCGGGATAGTTTTCTCGGTGGTAACTGGCGAGACCATACAGGTAGATAAGACCACTGAAATGACCTGTCCCGATATTGTCTTGAAGAGCGTATACCACTGTACCAGCTTGTCTCGTAGGAGCTACAGGTCTCTCGGACGGGGATTGGGTACCTCTAAATAATGTAGATACTGGTTCCGGCTTTCTGACAGCATAAACTCCAAACCAGTATTACGGGGGAACGTAGTTAATAGGACCAAATATTGGTAGTAAAAGTAGAGAAATGTATAGGTTTTTTGTGTGTATCGTAGGTCCTATTATCTATGGTCTCCCGTAATAGACACCTAATCAACGATTCGAGCGTTTCTGCTTGCCGACGACGGACGATTTCATCGTGGAAATCCTCCCAAACACAACAAACTATATACTCATGCAGGTGCTTGGTTTAGCGGCTTTTGGTCGTTGCTGGTGCTTTTGGGCAAAAGCCATCCCTGACCTCATGTCGGTTTCACACAGACTTGCGTTTTTGGTGTTCTCTTTTTCTCTCTATTTTCGGTTTTGTCAAGCACCTACCTCTAGCCACACAGCTTCAGTTCACGAGCTGCTGTGGGGAAACTCCTGTACGTCGTATGGGCGGCAAGGTTGCGTACTTAACCCGGTTACACTCTGACGCGCGAAAGTTGCTTTAGGAAACCCAACACCACCAGTTCCTTGCCTGAACCCAGCAGGAGGCTGTTTCCCTGTGCGGCCCAGATTTTTATACATTCAGGTTTTTTTTATCAAATCGAACTTTCCGCCGTAATTCGCAAATCGAAAAGGTCTTCTTATGCGAAGAAATCGGATTTATTCTGAAACTGGGTGAGAGTGTGCGTCCTGAGGTTCGAGCAAACGCCGACCACCTGCTGTGCTTTGGCGCCGCGAAGAGACGCTTTCTGTGCGCTGCGCTAGGCGTCGGACCCGAGCGTCCAAGCCCACGCCGACGGCCTCTATTACGGAGGACCATAGTAAATAGGACGAAATATTGATAGTAAAAATAGATAAATATATAGATTTTTGTGTGTACCGTAGGTCCTGTTTACTATGGTCCCCCGTAATAGTATGGCGGCGAAGCGATGTGCCGAGCACGCTCAACCTGTCTCGGGGTATTTTGTGTTTTTGATACGGTCTAGCACCCGAGCCCAGCACGCTGGCTGCTGCTGCTGCTGCTGCTGTGGTCGACGAGTACGTATCCGCAGAGAGGCGCGCACCGACTGCGCTTCTCTCGGTCTCCACGCCCGAGGCCGCGCCAGCCGACTGTAGCCTGGCTGCAGACAGATGCGCTGACCGCCGACCGCGCGTCAATCGCAAAGCAACGTCGATGTGTCTCCATCCAACTCGTCGATCGTCCTGCTGCTGTTTGCTTGCGTAGATAACATCTTGAATTTAGAGACCATGCATTTCCTCGATGTGAAAATCTGATGACCCAAGTCGTGTGGGGTTTTGGACCAAAATCTGATGATTTGGACCATCGGGTGCTCAAATCAGAAAAAAAGTCTGGTCCGATGTTGCACAATCGGACTGCACGCGCTGATGCTTTCCTTTTGCGGTAGAAAAAAGTAAGTACGATGTGAAGCTCGAAACCGAACCGCATACCAGGGTAGGAAATAGCCTGAGCCCATTCCGAAACCTGGATAACAAAGCGGGGATCGGGGTCAAATGAGCCCACTCTAAGACCTGCAGTACAAAGTAGTTTCACAGCAGGATCCTAAAGAGAGAATAAAACAAACATCACAGTAGTCGCCAAACATCACAGTTTCCGCCTAAAGAGGAAACAGAACACGCGTCCCAGGGGTATGTATCATACCTATAAACAAGAAATAGGACAAGCACTACTGCCGTATCCGACAGAGGAACTACTGCAGAGCAAACATCGCAGCAGTACCCTAACGAGGAGCTGGAGGGGACACCACGGCATCACGGAAGCACCCTCAGGCGGAAATGGATTGCGCACCACAGCAGTACCCTGATAATGAAGCAGAACAAGCATCGCAGCAGTACCCTGCTAACTGAAAGGAGACATGACAAGTATCGCACCGGTACCCAAATGAGGAAATAAAAATAAACATCACAGCAGTACCGCAAAGAGAAAGTTGCACAAACATCACCACAGTATCGTCCAAAGTAAATAGAACAACCATGGACAAAAGTGTCGATCGCTCCCCAGCAGGAAACAACAGGCGCTTAAGCAGGTTTTAGAGAAGAACGAATGACAACGCGGGCAATCTCTCGCCCCCTAGATCATGGATCGACACAAAATCGCCGAGGCTGTCATCTCGATGCACTGGCCTTGTTCGGCACGAAACGGGGTGACCGTGGGTTAAATATATCGCGAGGTCGAAGGCTAGTCGTGAAGTTTGATCAGCGTCGACCAAGGGCTGTTGACCATTGACCAAATTGTGCGGTTGGAAAGCAATTTTTATTTTTCAACTATTTGTTTCGTTTCGTTTCACAGCGGCGGTAGGGGAATCTTTTCAGCAATATATTCAGACTTAATAGTTTGGGAGCACATAACTTTGTGGAGGGGATGCGAAGTTTTTAATCTACGCGGCTCCTAAACTTAGGAATACCCCCTTTTGAAGTCGCCGACGCGGTATGATTCTTCCGCGGCCGCCGCCGACCACGAAGTCGAAACCTTCCACCAACGCCCACCAAATGACAACAGTAACGGTCACCAAACTTCCGCTGCGCGAGGTGCTAGCGGAAGCTGTACTATCTTCCAAGATGGTGTTTCGGCTAGCGTTGGCCTTGCCCCCGCACCTGTCGCCGCTTACGTCGGACGAGGTACAATACGAGTCTCTGCGCGTAAAAAACGTGGACACTACTGCAGTACCTCAGTGAGGGTAGGGGTGGATGCAAGAGGGGACGTGGTGTGTGACACCTGCTGCGGTAGGGCTTCGCGTCCACTTCATGGGGCTGCCATGTCCACTTGTGGGGTTCTGCACGTCACCCACAATCTGGTTTTGGAGAAGAAAATTCAAGTTGCTTATAACCTGATAAGAAATCTCCTAGCCTACTCTAACTTTTGGAGGAGAAACTGCAAGTGCAACGTAATGAGAAATCTCCTAGCCTAATCTGATTTTTGGAGGAGAAAATGCAAGTGCAACCTGATCAGCAATGTCCTAGCCTAATCTGATTTTGGAAAAGAAAATGCAAGTGCTTGCAACCTGATCAGCAATCTCCTAACCTAGGCATACGACGAATACTCTTGCAGCAAATAAAATGTTCTTCGAAGTGTATTGGGTAGTTTTTCATTCGAGGATTAACGTCAGTCAGAGGTTCTTTGGCCAGCAAGGGTTGTTCTCTTTCGCACGAAGGGTGAGTCGTGCACTAGCGTTACCTCCCTGCGCGCCTTTTTTTCCCCAGAGCAGGAGCAGCATCACACACACGTGACGACTACAAAAAACAGCAATAAATGAAACCCCTGCCCCCCCCGCGCGCGCGCGCCTTGCCGTATGTTTTGTTCCGTGAAGAGTCGTTTGACGGCGGTGGCAGCTTTATGTTGCTAAAACAGCAGCAATCAATCACACCCGTCACCCAAAGTCCGCCTCACAAGTGATTCTTAACAGCATGTAGCTCGCCTTTTTCATGCGGCATGCCGAACACCTCACGGAGCTTCGTGCTTGGTGCAAGCGATGTCTGTCTGGTAGGTGAAAACCCGACGTGCTCCGTCCCGGCATTGTAGGGATGCGAGGGCGTATGGCCATGAATGATAAGTAGTACACCCCCCGTGCGTTGCAAGTCGTTTTATGAAAGTTCGATTGACAGCGACAGCAACGCGGACTTCGTAGCCTTGCGATCGCGAACCATTGCGCAAGAGAGGAGGTGGCGTGTTCAACCCTCAGTTGTCTCACCGTGCGCCCGCTTATCCAGCAGAAGCATAGCACCACGTGGCTAAAACCCCCAATAATTTCACCCCGCCCCACGCCACCCCTGCGAGGGTATACCGTCATAAATGATATGCCACCCTGAGTAGAATAGCACCACGCGGCTAAAACGCCCAATAAATTCACCCCACCCCACATCTGCGAGGGTCTACGGCCATGCATGATATACCACCCTGTTTTCCTATTACGGGGGAACGGAGTTAGTAGGACCAAATACTGGTAGTAGAAATAGAGAAATGTATAGGTTTTTGTGTATACCGTAGGTCCTGTGAACTGCGTTCCCCCGTAATTAGTGGGTTTGTTTTTTTATGCCTTGCTGGTCGGTTTGTGGGCGCAATGCCGAGCGTGTGCGCAGGTGGGGGGAGATAGTGTGTGATTAATCCTCCCCTCCTTTCCGCGTTCACAGCGGTATCATGACGTGCTTAAAATAAAAGACGACTGAACGCCCTAGGATGCAGCTCACCCGTCATGCATGCGACTAGCCGAACACGTCACGGCGCTTCGCGCTTGGTGCATGCGATGTCTGCCTGGTCGATGAAAGCCTGAGGTGCCCTGTCACGGCATCGGAGGGATGCGAGAGGCTATTGTCCAAAGGACTACGGCCGTGCATTCTACGATCATCACCCCCCCCGCCCCCGTCCATGCTATTCCTTGCCGTTCGTGTTGTTACAGCCCGGATGACGCGGTAGAAGGTCAGAAGAATGTGTGGCACAAGGAGGGGTACCATGTGGACTACACGAAATGCCCCTACTTGCCAGATGACAAAGATGACATCACTGTGGAAGTGGAGCTTGCGGAGATGCTCGACAGCCCCCGTGAGTCATGTGTTGGTGCATTTTGTTTTTACTTTTGATACTTTTTTTGTTACTTTTGTTGTTTTTGCTCTGTTGTTTGCACACTGTGGGTTTCAACTTCGATCAATCAGAACCACACCCAGAAAGAAGAACAAAGTCAAAGAAAGCCGTAAAAAAGGAGGCCTATGCACGAAGTCTCCCACCCAATCTTATTTTTGGTTTGTCGTCATTTCAACTTTCCGTCTTCTGGACACGTCGTGGTCGCGGGTGTCTTCTCCCCCCCCCCCCTGTACGTGACATTGTTTTCATCCCGCAGACAGCTTTTCCATTCCCACTGGTCGTCGCACTTCATCGACTTTTGCTCACTCACGCGCTCACGCTTTTGAGGACAACTTATCTCGACCCGGGACCGCCCGGGATCCTCTCGTTCCCTTTCCCCCCCATCACAACAACAAAAGCGCCGCTTTCTTCGGCTCCATGTGTCCGTTCGCACGATACGCCCCCTGCCGAACGCTATCGGACGTTTCACCACCCGAGGCGCCTACAAGGCATGTAAATGCAATAATCATATACGATATGAGGACATATACACTCCCTCCGTAAAACGCGCGATCAATATATCACACACAGCTTGCGAAGTGAGTTTCGACGAAATCCTCGATCTCACAGCTGAAGTGTATTTTTAATTTTTATAATATATATAGTATAGTTTGTTTTTGTTTTTGTGTGTACACCGTGTGGTTCCAGTATTGTGACAAGGGAGTTTGGATAAAACGCCATGAACCCTAAGCTTAACCCAGACCCTAACCACGACCTCAACCCTTTAGCC
Organism: Alaria marginata; assembly: GCA_037833945.1. NCBI lineage: Eukaryota > Phaeophyceae > Laminariales > Alariaceae > Alaria > Alaria marginata. The sequence goes on from JBBMKB010069288.1 coordinate 14,088, forward strand.
GGAAGCTGTCCGGAAAAAAGACCGACAGCATACTGTATATATTTTAGGACCAAACCTCGGCCACGAATATTTCACGTAAATAGATATATTTTGGCTGTTTCTGTAGAACAGTAAGTATCATACACTTATTTACGGACACTGTTTATGTACTACTCAACACCGTCGGACGTTTCAGAGGGCCAGAACGTTCTGGGAAAGTTCGCGATGGAAATCGGCACGCACCTCGTGCTGCTCTTGTGGAGCGATATCCAGGAGTTCAGGGTGATACCGACCAAGGACTACCGCTACGCCAGGGCCTTAAAGGTGATTTAGTAGCCGTAGTATTAGTATGATATTAGTAGTAGTAGTAGTAGTAGTAGTAGTAGTAGTAGTAGTAGTAGTAGTAGTAGTAGTAGTAGTAGTAGTAGTA
>JBBMKB010069299.1:0-14486 GCA_037833945.1 Alaria marginata
GTTACTACGGGGGACTGTACGTAGACGCGTTCTACGATAGAGGTAGCACTTTTGGACGTTTTTAATTTCTGGATGACAGGGCTCCTTAACCCAAAATCGTCGGAATGTCATTCTATTTTGCCATATGCATTTTATGTATGGGTGGGTCACGGGTTTGATCATCGGATTGCACTTTCACTTTGCTCTCAATAGTATTTTCGGCGAGGCATAGAGCTCCTCAAGTGAGGAGCTTCAGAAAAAATATGGTGCACCTCTATCGTAGAATGCGTCCGTAGTAAATAGGACCTGATATTGTAAGTAAAGATAGGCAAAGATGTTTTAGGTTTTTGTGTGTGCCGTATAATAGGTCCTGTTTACTATGGTACCCCGTAAATAGTAGAGCATCTAACGAAAATATTGTAAATTACACATCGTATTTCAACATACTGGGCGACTAACTATTCGCAGTCGTTCGTGGGAAATGCTCGGGCTCAAGAGTACAATGCATCCCCTCCTCGGAGCCTTGAATTAATCGCATGTATACTGTATCGATACCATTCTACACGAGTATGTTAATCGATTAACCGTTTAACAAAACATAAGTATTCTCCCATTTGGCCGCTTATGTCGACGAACCTCTACCGATATGTTCCCAGGTGCATGATGTGCTGCGATGGTCGTTCTCCAGCCTGAGACAAGATACGCCCAACTGGCCACCACCGGTAGTCAACGGCTTTCAAAACGGGCTCAACGCTGGAGTGGCAAACCTCACGTGCGCCGGCACCGATGCTGGCTCGTGCGCTGACTCCTGAAACAATAATACATGAACGTCCATGAGATGATGACGGTGGCGTGCATAGTTCGAAGTATGTGTACTCGAAGGATGTGTGTTGTTTTCACCAGGAGGTGATGGCGATGATGTGCTCACGGTGTCGGTTTCCACCAGGAAATGGCAGTCAAAATGTTAGAGTACAAGGCCAAACGTCGGCCACGACGTGCACCTGGTGGAAGGGCAATGCTGGTGTGATAAGGATTAAAAATAAGGCGTTTCTGCGATGGCTCTTGCTGAAATAACGCACAGCACAGGGCCTGTTGCATGCCAAGGTTCACCAGCCCATCCATCTATCCATCCATCCATCTATCTCTTGAACCATGATTTTTTGTGCTATTCCGGCGTAATTTGCGCTCGGGGCTGCCTTTCGCCGCAAGCCAAGGTGATCCCGTACAAACCATGGCACGCCCCAACATTTATGACTGACGGGACTTCTCACACAAAATTAAACGATTCAACAATTCTACGATTCAACAATTCAACAATTCAACAATTCAACAGTAGTAGTACAACAATCCAACAACTCAACAATTCAGCAGCTAATCAGTACCATGTACCCAGTACCATGTACCTGTACAGCGTCCTATCTAGTCTCCCAAGAACATCAAAAATAATTGCATGTCTCGAATTCGTACAGATACATTGTTTTCATCACCCCCCCCAATATAATTTACGTCGTGTTTTATTATTATAGAACTCACCAGGTATGTATTCCTTTACGTCTACTATTATTACTATTATACTACTGTAGCCCGATCGACTATTACGGGGGAACGTAGTTAATAGGACCAAATATTGGTAGTAAAAATAGATAAGTATATAGGTTTTTGTGTCTACCGTAGGTCCTATTAACTATAGTATAGTCCCCCGTAATAGACTGCACAGCGTTGTTACCTGGTACCAGGGTATACATTAATAATTCCCCCTCAAAGTCGGAATGTGGTTGTGTTACGTGGAGATCCTCACAACGGGGACTTGAGAAAAACACAGTACCCCCTTTTACCACGTAACACACCACCGGCAAAGCGCCCCTTCTGCTGCCAGTCTTCTTCCTTGCAGCAAAAAATGGCAATACATCCACATTTCGGTTACGAACTGCATTAATCCGCATTTATTCGAGAAGGACCTCTTTTTTTTGTCGAATCCGTAGATGGTTGTACTGAAAGAACCAAGGCATCAGACCACACGCTGTTTGGGTCAAACGGTGCCTTGAGTGAAAATGAAACTTCGCGTTGGATTATTTTTTTGTGTTATATCCAGGCTTCTTTAGTTTATGTTATCCCCCTGGAAGGTAGATTTCTGTAAGGTTGGCAAACGGCCATTTTTAGGTTGTATATTTTCCTGGTTCCCAGAAAACAACCTTCAAGTCACGACATTGAAAAATTAAACGCGAGCGATTGTGGGGATGGGCTACACGATCATCATACAACGTGTCTGGGTAAAAAAAAGCAATTTTGTTGGTGCCGAAAACAAATTTTTGCGCCTTATCCTTATCTTTCGTATAGCCTATCCCCCACAATCGCTGGCGTTTAGATTTTGAATATCGTGTCTTGAATGTGGTTTTCTGGGAACCAGGGAAATTAATATACTAAAACTGGCCGTTTGCCATCCTTACAAAAATCTTCCTTCGAGGGGTATAACTAAAAAACATGGACAGAACACATAAAAGAAGCGAACGCGAAGTTACATATTTACTAAAGGCACCGTTTGATCCAAACAGCGTATAGTCTGATTTATTGGTTATTTCAGTACTACCATCTACAGATCCGACAAAAAAAAGAGCTCTTTCTCAAATACGGACTACTGTAGTAACAGGAATCAGAGTTGACTGCATTTTACAGCAGCAAACGGAGAAAGTAATGAGACTCTCCGTGAAAGGTTGTCATAGCCCTTACCCCCAAATGACCAAAACGTTCCTCCGAAAGGCCGCGGAACTTCTTCCCTCCCAAAAAAAAGGGCAACGAATTTATCCCGAAAGTCTGCGATTCTCCTTGCACACGAACGGTCGCGAAGTTCCCCCGAACAGCCGCGAGATTCCTTCCTCCCAAGAGGTCGCGAATTTTCATTGAAAGACTGTGGCATTTCTACAATGAACGCTAACTATCACAAGGGCCCTCGAAAGGCTGCGTGGTTCTGTCCTCCCAATAAGTCACGAGATTTCCTCGAAAGGCTTCGATGTTATTTTCACCCCAAAGGGTCATAAGGTCATCTCAAAAGGCTCCGACATTCCTTTCTCCGAAGGGTCACGAAATTCCCCCGAAAGACTGCGACATCCCAACCCCCCAAAAAATAACGAGAGTGCTCTCGAACGGCTGACAGATTCCCTACGCCCAGGACGTGTTCTACGATAGAGGTGGCACTTTTTGACGTTTTTTTTTTCTGGATGACGGGGCTCCTAAACTCAAAATCGTCAGAATGCTATTTTATTTTTGCAATATGATTTTATGAATAGATGGGCCACGGGTTTGTTCATCGGATTGCCCGTTCAGTTTGCTCAAAATATTGTTTTTGGTGGGTAAGGAGCTTCAGAAACAAAATGGTGAATTTCTATCGTAGAATGTATCCCAGACCCAACATGTCACAACGTTCCCCCGAAATAATAAGAGCTTCCTTGGTCCCGAAGGGTCACGAAGGGTCGCGAAATCCTCCCGACAGATGCCAGATTCCTAGGGACCCACACCTAACAGGTCACGAGGTTTCCAAGAACATATACAAGATCCGTTCCCCCCAAAGGGTTTCGAGGTTCCCCCGAAATTCTGCGAGATTCTTTGCACCCGAAACCGCCACGAAATTCCCTTGAAATGCGCGAGATACCTTGCATTCGAAAGGTCTAAAAATTACCCGGAAAGGCTGCGATATTTCTACCCCCCAACTTATCACAAAGTTCCCTGCAGGGATAAAAATATTCCTTACCCCCGAGGTTTCCCCCGAATGACGGCGAGATTCCTTCCGCTTAAATAAGGATCACGCGGTTCTCAGGAAAAGCTGCGATACTCCATCTGCCCGAAGGATCACGAGAGTCTCTCGAAAGGCTGCGAGATTCCTACCTCCCAAAAGGTCACCAAACTCTCCCATATGACTGCGAGATTCCCTGCACCCAGATCCAACATCTCACGAGTTCTCCCCGAAAGGATGCGAGATTGCTTCCCCCAAAACAATCGCGAAGTTCCCCGCAAAGGCTGCGATATTTTCACTGAGTCATCCCACGGTAGGGATGCAGTCATAAGTTCCTGAGCCCCTGACACGAGGAGCTCAATACCTCACCCGAAACATGACTTCCAAGATTTTCGTTCGTGCAACCCGATCAACATTTCTATCCGCTAATCCTGAAACGAATACACTCGTAAAATGATCATACCCACCGTTGGTTCTTTACTTCAGGAATTCAACCGGTCAGGAACGTTTGACCCCAAAAAGTGCAACCCCTACCGTGGGATGACTCCACTCCCCAACAAATTCACAAGGTTCCGCGAAAGGCTGCGAGATTACCCCCAAAGAGTCGCGAAGTTCCCCGAACGGGTCCCTAGATTAATCCCTCCAAAAGGTCACAAATATTCTATGAAAAGTCCCGAACATCCTTGCGTCCAAATATTCACGAGGGTTTCTCGATATCTTGCGACAAACTTTGTGCCCAAACGGTCACGATGTTCCCCCGATAGGCTGCCAGATTTCTTGCAACCAAGCACAAGAGGTCCCGAAGTTTTCTTTTGAAGGCTGCAATATTCCCACTTCTGAAAGGCCACGAGGTTCCTCCAAAAAACGGTTACGACATTCCTACCCCATAAGCAAGGGATCTCGAGGGATCTCGAGGCTCTCCCGAAAGGCTGCCGATTTTTGTGCGCCAAGACCCAACAGACCACTAGGTTCCCCTGAAAGGGTGCGAGATTACTTCCGCCCATGGTGTCTCGAGACATACCCAACATGCTGTGAGATTAGTCCCCCCAAGGGGTCACGAGGTCTCCCCGAAAGACTGCGTGGTTTCTTCCGGCCGAAGGGTCAAACGTTTCCTCCAAAAATTGCAAGAGTCCTTGACGCGTTCTACGAAAGAGGTATTAATAGTACTTTTTGACGTTTTTTTCTTTCTGGATGACGGGGTTCCTCAACCCGAAATGACTTACTAATAGTATAGGAATGTCATTTTATTTTTGCGATGGTCTATTGTTGTACAGATGGGCCACAGGTTTGTTCATCGGATTGCACTTTCGGTCTGCTCAAAATCGTTTTTTCGGTGAAGCATCGGGCTCCTCAAGCGATGAGCTTGAGACACAAAACGCTAATGGTGTTATCATATCGTAGAATGCGTTCCTTCGTCCCGAACGGTCACTGAGTTCCCCCGAAAGGTCGCGAGGTTTCGTACGATCAAAGGTTCATGTAGTTCTCCCGAAATGTTGCGACGATCCTTGTACCCAAACCCAACCTATCACGAGCTTCTCCCCATTGCCTGCAATGTTGCTTGCACCCAAAAGGAGGCGATCTTTTCCCATCAGGATACGGCCTTCCTTCCCATCGAAAGAGTACGAAGTTACCCCGAAAGGCTCCGAGGTTTCTTCCGCTTAAAAGTTCAGGTAGTTCCGCTGAACACGGTACGTGTAGGGGTGCAGCAATTAGTTCCTGATCTCCTGACATGAGAAGCTCCATATCTTACCCAAAACATGACTTCCCAAATTTCGTTCGCGCAACCCGATCAACATTCCTATCCGTTAGTCCTAAACCAAATGCACTCGTAAATTGATCATACCAACCGATAGTTCCTCACTTCAGGAGCTAAAGCCGGTCAGGAACTTTTGACCCCAAAAAGTGCAACCCCTACCGTGGGATGACTCAAAGGCTCCCCGATAAGGTCATGATTGTCCCCTGAAAAGGCTCCGACGTTCCATCTCCATACAGATCATGAAGCCTCCCTGAGAGTGAGATCCATCTCCCCAAAACGAACCGAGGGTCTCCGGAGAGGTTGTGAGACTCCTTGCATCAAACGTTTCCGGGGTATACCAACAAACGAAGACGGGATCTGTTGCACACAAACAGTCACGAAGTTCCCCCGCAAGACTCCGAGGTTACTTCCCATCGAGCGGTGACCAGAAACCTCCGAAGGACTGACGCTTTCTACGATATTACTAGGTATTAGTACAGCACTTTTTGGCGTTTTTGATTTCTGGATGACGGGGCACTTTAACCCCAAATCGTCCGAATGCCATTCTGTTTTCGCAATATCTTTTTTTTTAAATAGATGGGCCACGGGTTTGTTCATCAGATTGCACTTTCAGTTTACTGAAATCCAGTTTTTCGGTGAGGCATAGAGCTCCTCAAGCGAGGAGCTTAAGAAAACAAATGCTGTACCTCTATCGTAGAACGCGTCGACTGTGGCTTTCATTTCCCCCGAAAAGTCGCGAAGTGCCAGCGAAAGGTCCCCAAGTTCCCCCGAGAAGTCAAGAAGTCCATGAATGACAAGGCCGCCCTTTACCCCCTGCACATCACAAACGTTCTTCCCTGAAGCGATTTGCGAGATTATCTTGAGAGATCGTCAGATTGCTCCGAATGGAACAAAATTCCAACCGAAGTGATAAACAATTCCTCCGCAACGGTGCTACTACCTCCGGGAAGGCACAAGACTCCCCCCTGATACTCCGATCGCGCGTATTACAGGGTGTGTATGTCCTCATAAAATATATAAGTCGGCGGCTCCCCTTAGTGCTAGCTAGTACCAGGGTCAACAGGCTGATGCTAATCAATCTGTGCGCGGAAACTGTAAAACCCGTTTTGAGGGGGACAAAATCTGACGGCTGTGGAACGCGATATATACATACAGTAGTCGCTAAGGTCATGAAATTCCCGACTGGACGTCACGGGGTCCACCAACGGCCGCCAACCTCCCTAGATGATTCTGAGACTTGCCGAAATATCGCAATTTCCCCCGAAAGGTCACGAGAATCTCCCGAACGGTTGCGAGACTTTTTAGAATGTCGCGGTAGACCCGGAACCGTCACAAGAGAATCCTCGAAGTATCTCAACAATCCCGGAAATCTTGAAAAGGCTCTCGTAAAGGAGGGTACATGGCTGCGCGAGAATCCCGAAATTCCTCCGAAGGGTCCCGCGATGACTCCGGAAGATCACATGATTCCAGTAAAAGGTGATGACCTTCTCACCTAAACGGTTCGAGATTAACCGAACGACCACAAAACGTTTGTCAAGGTGTTGAGACTGCCCAAACAATCATCAGAATCCCCGAAACGTCGCGAGAATTTACGAAACGTCACGACAACCCCGGCAAGACCTTGTGAATGCGCGCCAGGTAGAAAAAATCGCATTGTAGGGGAGGGGACGATGACCGTGCGAGAATAAAAAAAAAACCCCGAAGGGTCCTGCGAAGTATACCGGGAGATCAAAAGGTTTCCCGGAAAGGTCGTTAGACTTCCGACAGTCACGATATTGCTCGAACGGTCACCAAACTCCCTGAACGGTTTCGAGTATTTCCCGAAAAGTCGCGACATTCCCCGAAAGGTCGTGGGAACCCCCGAAGGGTCGCGAGAATACCCGAAAGGTCGAACAACACACTCGTAGAGAAAGGGAGTCTCGTTTTACGATAGCCCCCCCAACTTTTCTTTAACGAAATCGGCGGTTTTGAAAACAGCTCCCGGCCGCATCTCCTGAAATGCGGTACCTCTTGCCACCCCGACGTCCTCGTTCGATAGTCCTTTTCAAAACAAGAAAGTATATGAAGATTTAGTTTTAATATCACCCTTCCTCGTGTCGGGGCAGCCATGAAACGTTCGTTAAAGAAATTGCTGGTTTTATGGGGGGGCTATCGTAGAACGAGTCGGGACGATGACGGCGCGAGAATCCCAAAATTTCCCGGAATAGTCCCGAGATGACTCCGGGGGGTCACGAGACCCTCGCCAAAGATTATGACATTCGCAACTCAACGTTACCAGAACCTTTGAACGGCAACCTGACCCTCTCGAAGGTCCATCGATAAACACTCCCCGAAATGTCACGATTTATCCCAATTGGTCACGATAACGCTCGAAAGGTCTCGATTATCCCCGAAATATCGAACTATAGTCTTGTAGAGGAGGTGACATGTGTACGGCGGCAAAAAAGCACACTTTCTCCGAAAGGTCCCTAAATCTCTCCAGGAGGTCTCACGATTCACGCCAAAGGTCTTGAGGTTGTGATGCGATTCTGCGCACAGCCACCAAACTCCCTGAAAGGCCTGGAAACTTCCAGAAATATCGGGATGTTTCCCTGAAAGGTCGCGAGAACCACCGAAAGGTCGCGAGAATCACCAAACGGTCGCGAGAATCAACGACACTTTGAAAACTACTTTCGCACGGGAGGCGACGATGACCGCACTAGAATACCGAACTTCCTCCAAAGGATCCAGATGTGACTGTGCGGGAGGTCGCTGTATTCGCGAAAAGTCATGAGATTCCCAACTGGACGTGACGATATTCTTCCAACGGCAACCGAACTTTATGAAAAGGTTCCGAAACTTTCCAAACCGTCGCGATATCCCCCGAACGGTCGCGAGAACATAGACATCAAAAAAGACTCTTGTGGAGCAGGGGACGATGACTGCGCCGGAATCCCGACATTCCCCCGAAGGGTCCCGAGATAAATTGGGGAGGTCACGACATTCACGCGAGAAGTCATGAGGTTTGCAAATGTCATGAGATGCCCAACTGGAAATAACGAGATGCCCCTTACCCACACCAAATGTACTGAAAGGTTCCGAGACTTCTCGAAACGTGGCGATAATTACCGAAAGGTTTCGAGAAACCCCGTAAAATACCGAGGATCCCTGAAAGGTCGGGAAATTTACCGAAACGTCGGCAGTGTCTCTCGTACAGGAGGGGACGATAACCCCCCGCACGCCCAGTGAAGTTCCCTTGAAAAGACCACTAGAGATTCCCCCGAACGGTAGAATTGGGACGGGAACGGGAACGAGACGAGACGGGACGGGAACGGAAAACCGCGGGGTATTTCGTTCCCGACCGCGAATTTCCGATTGTTCCCGTCTTTGGTTTTTGTTCCCGCCGTCTACCGTTCCGCCGTAATGTGTCTTGTGCCCGTCCCGAGTTGTTACCTTCCCGCTGCCTGTTCCCTTCCCGACTGTTTACCGTCCCACTGCCTGGCTGTTTGTTCCCATCCCATCCCATCCCATCCCATCCTAATATTCGAACACAGTTTCTCCCATCCCGCATCTCATTGACACAAGTTACGGTAGAGGGTGTTAATATTATAAGCACCCTTTTTTTTCCAAGGCTCGTGACAGGAGGAGGTCTTGTCCCCATTTCAAAAACCGATTTCGGGAAAATTGAAAGTGCAACGCGACGAACTATCTCATGGCCTAAGTAAATTATACAAAGCCTTCGTATTGCAAAAAAAAGTGTCATTCTGACGGTTTTGTGTTAAAGAGCACCGTTTTTCAGAAAGTAAAAAAACAAAAAGTGCTACCTCTATTGTAGAACGCGTCCATTACTGGGTAGTTATTCTCGATATTCGTACACAGTTTCTCTCATCCCGCATCTCATTACTGGGCGGTTATTTCCAGTCAGTCCATTTACAACGAGATTTCTCCTTTTCGCATAACATGGCCATCACGGATGTATGCAACTGATGGTATCGTATGCAACGTTGGGTGCAACAGAGAGGAGATTGCTGGAGATATGATATAATACAGACATTTCATATGGTATTTCCCCCGTCTTTTTGAAGTATATATACGTATATGCTTTTAATAGTTAAAATAAGACACATAACAAATGAACCATGTTACACAAATAAGTAAAACAAGGTGGGGGGGGAAACAGGTCAGCTGTCAACTGTGTCTGTTAGCGATTAATAGTGTGCGTGTTTTTGTGTTTGTGTGTGTGTGTGTTCTTCACATTTAATCTGATCTGTCGGCCCATGTCTGCATCCAGCGCAGCCAGTGTCCGTGCCGATGCCTTCTAGGAAGACGAGCTCTGTGGTCATTAACTACAAGACAGAGATACACATTGCAAATACAGCAGAAGAAGAGTGATTTGATTTGGCCATGGAATGCCAACCGTACATATAATGGGTACTACGAGGAGAGGGCAAAACATATAGGATGGCATAGAGGAGGGGAAAACATATGCAATCCAGGACGACACCAGACAGACTATCTGCAAGGAAGGAAAAAATAAAGGAGAAAATACTAAAAGGAAAAAGAAAGAGGGAAACATGAAGAACAGGAAGAACGCAGTAGGCCCTGCAAGGGGAGGGAAGTGAGCTCTCAAAATAAACCAGAAACATACACACCCCCTGCATAAGACATGGCAAGCGTGGAGATTATGGAGGAGGATAGTGCCGACCGATTTTCCGACCATACATATAATACCCCCAGCCGTTCTCCCGACGACATTCCCGACCAATTTCCGACTGTTTTTCTCGACCGATTTCCCGACTATTATGTTCCCGACCGATTTCCCGACCCGTTCCCTGATCCTGCCCCGTCCCACCAATAAATCGTGTACTCCCGTCCCGTCCCATCAACCAAGTTGCTTCTCACCTTCCTGTCCCATTCCCATCCCGCGGTCAACAAAAGGGAACCTTTTCCCATACCGTCACTCAGGAAGACCCAAACCAAATCCCGCCTGCGGCGGGCAAAATGGTTCCATCCCGTACCGCGCGGTGCCGGAAGCACAGCGCGTAGCCCTGGTTTTTATCCCCGGGTTGTTGGAGCTGTGGATGTTTGGAAGGGTTTACGATCCGGAGATGGGATATTATCGTCCCCGGGTGGGGAGGAACCTCACACTTGCCACGAGATGAAACTCTCGCCGCGCGCTAGCTCCATAAGCCGCAGCCAACCACCAATCAGCCGATGGGGATGGGTTTTTCCTGCCGTGCGGCGCGATATCGACCTAGGGGATAACCTTTTTCGTTCCCGGGTTGTTGGAGTTATGGATGGAAGGAAGGACGTCTTATCCGGGAGTGGGACCCGACCCTCCCCGGGTGCGGTGGGACTTCGACGTTACCCCGAGCGGAAAATTCTGCCCGGCGCTGGCCCCACGAACCTTCAGCAAATAATGTTTCCACATCTTACGGGGCAGTATCGACCCAGGGGATCTCTGTTTTTGTCCCCGGATTGTTGGAGTTGTAAGTGTATGGAAAACATTATGATCGGCGGCTGGGACTTCACCGTCCTCGGGTGCGGCGATAATCGACGTTGCCCCGAGCGAAAACTCTCGCCGCGCGCTTGCTCCACGAACCCCAGCTAATCAGTAATCAGTCAGCGTGGCTGCCTGTTCACACCTTGCGGGGCGACATCGACCCGGGGGATATCAGTTTTTGTCCCCGGATTGTTGGAGTTGTAGATGTATGGAAATATTTTATGATCCACGGATGGGAAAATTTCGTCCCCGGGTGCGGCGGAACATGAACGTTGTCCCGAGGGGCAACATTCGTGGCGCGATGGCTCGACGAGCCTCAGCCAATCACTAATCAGCTGATGGGGTCGGGATTTTCACACCATGCGGGGCGATGCCGAACCGGAGAATTGGAGTTGTACACTATTGGAAGGCGTTCTGATCCGGGGATGGGACCCTGCCCTCCTCGGATGCCGCTGGCTTCACGAGCCCTTATAATCAGTGATCCGCGAGGGTCGATTTCGACCCGGGTCATCACCGTTCTCTTTCTTGGTTGGTCGGAGTTGTGGAGATATGGGGGGGGGTTATGACCCGGAGACGGTACCCTATCTTCCCCGGGTGTGGCGGAACCTCGATGGCTCAGATTAGCACCAACCTTGCAGAAAGGGCAAGCGGCCTCCGACAAGGTTTTGGCCAACCATTTAGCCGCCGGAATCGTAATTAAAGTTATAAAGCCACAGCAGCAAGGCTGGAATGGTTGCCCGAGACGGCCTGGGGTTGCCGGCAATGTTCAGCATGCGACGGCCACGGCTTGGCGCCGCACGAAGCCTGGCGTTCTACACTTAATTCAGCATAACGGCTCCCGAATTTATTATTTCCCAGTCACCCTCAGCCTACTATGTTCCTGGTTTCCTTGTTTTTTATTAGGTGCCCTGTGCTGCTGTATATCGCACCATCACACCAACGAAGACAAAACGAAGGCTCTCGAAAACACGACGATTTATCCGAGCTCAAGCTTGTGAAGGATATATCGCATCACAACGGAGACTCGCAAAAATTACCGACAATCTATGTGACGGACGAAATACCGACAAACGATCTCAAAAACAAGATATGATGTGTCCTCCGAGAACATGGTTAGGAGGGATATTACACCTCCACGGGGATTCTCGAAAGGGCAAGCTTTTGTGAGGGAAGTCATAGTACAGGCGGCGCTCAACATGATTACCGTGTGTTTTTATTCGGGCGCAAGCTCGTTGCGAGTATCACAAATATCACAACCAAGACTTGCAAACAGGCAAGCTTTTGTGGGGGATGCATTGCATGTTTAACATCATAAAATACATATCATGCATACAGCGGTCAGCAACAAGGTACAATATCTTGATCGTGTTACATCTTGAAAGCTCCCAAAAGCTAGCCGACCTATGGTAATTGTGCGAGGGGTATGCATCGCGTCAACGAAAACTATAAAAACAATATTATAATAGAGTCATGCCACGGTAGGGGCGCAGCATTAAGTTTCTGAGCTCCTGACACGAGGAGCTCAATATTTCACCTGAAACATGACTTCCAAGTTTTTCGTTCCCGTAACCGGATCAACGTTCCTATCCGCTAGTCCTAAAACAAATGCACTCGTACAAATGACAATACCAACCGGTAGTTCCTCACTTGAGGAGTTCAACAGGTCAGGAAGGCTTTTATTGACCCCGAAAAGTGCAACCCCTACCGTGGGATGGCTTAATATATTGACCACATCAAAACGAAGAACCTCAAAAACGCAGCCTTGTCATGAATAATATATACTGTATCACATCAACCAGAGCTTTCTACATTATAATTTCGTGAGGAACAATACATTTCATGCCCCAACGAAGACTCTTCAACAGGCAAATTTGTCGGGGATATACCTGGTATATCGCACCAACGAAAGAAAGCGATCAAAAACAACACCCGTATAACTTTTGGTCCCATCACAACGAACACTTGAGTCTCTCAAAAGAAATACCGTGAAGGGCATATTATTCTATCGCACCGACGAAAGCGACTAAAAACAAGATATCTCGACCCGAACATCATCTCGTGAGGAATACCATGCCACAAGGAAGACTCTCAAAAAGGCAGGCTCGTCGGGGTACATCTTGATAAAATCACAACGAAGACTCTCTCAAAAGCAGCCATGGGAAGGATAAATATGTCACACCAACGACAGCCCTCACAAACAAGGTATATCCATCCGAACATAATTAACCTTGTGAGGAATGTCATGCCACAACGAAGACTCTTGAAAAGGCAAGCTCGCCGGGGACGGATATATACTCACCTGGTATAATAGCACGCCAACCAGACGCGATCAATAAACAAGATGCCTTGATCACATCACAACGAAAACTCTCCAAACGCCACCCTTCTTGTGACGAAACGAAACCAAGACATCTTCAACAAAAACCTGAGCATAACCTTGCACAATACCACAACCAAGGCTAAAAGAAAACAAGAGACATCTTCATCTGAACACAACCTTGTGAGGAATATCCTATCAGAACCAAGACCCTAAAAAACAGGCAAAGTTGTGAAGGACCCGTATAACACCAACGAAAGCTCTCGAAAGCAACGTATAATATATATATCTCGATCTGAAAAGAAGCTTGTGTGAGATCAAACCGCAACGAAGACTCCAAAAAAGGGAAGATTTTAGTGTGAGGGGTGCATAACTGGTACTGGGTACCACATCAACGAAAATTCCCGGAAACAAGACATCTTGATCCGAACACAAGCTTGTAAGGAATACAAACCCACCACCAAAGCCCTCAAAATAGCAAGCCTTGAGAGGCGAATCAATATCAAGACATATCTTGATCCGAACACAAGCTTGTAAGGAACACAAACCCACCACCAAAGCCCTCAAAATAGCAAGCCTTGAGAGGCGAATCAATATCAAGACACACTGTATGCGTATCGTTCTCCGAATACAAGCTTCTGAAGGATAAATCTTACCAAAAACAAAAAAAAAAACAAAAAGCAAGGCATGCAACACATCGCAATCAGAGGCAAAACAATGTGAACCTCTATAAAAGCCAGAGCTTACGAGTGATGTCATACATCAATGAAGGCGTTCACCAACAATATAGGTACCTGGCGTATACCTCGATCTGTCCGAGATCGAGCTTGATTGGGATATTACCGTACCGACTATTAATAGAAACAAATATCAAAACTGAGATATGATAGCTATCAATAGGGGTGTCATTACCGACCAAGGCCTTCAAAAAAGAGTATGTACGTAGCCAAACCACACGAGCAAATACACCGCACAGACTAACAACAGCTGTAACTACTAAATATGGTAGGCCCTCGTGACTTCGTGTATGGCTCGAAACATACCACACACCAACCAACAAAGGCCTCAAAAATAACCAAGGTATTATACGTAGGCACTCGTACCTCGTGCAGCTTGTACTATTCCAACGTTAGGTACGGTAGATCTTTAGTCTAACTAAGGAGCCCTGTCACCCTGAAATGTGTTCACCAAAAGCTCTACCCCTATAATAGCACGCGTCTCAAGC
>JBBMKB010069310.1:0-14484 GCA_037833945.1 Alaria marginata
CCGTCTCCGCTTATTTTACCTACCTTACGGGCATGCGCGAAGCCGCAGGCGGGCGTCAGCCCGCCGCGGCGAAGCCCTCTTTGTATGTACTAGTTTCAAGGCGTTTCGCTCCGCAGACGGCGTTATTTACAAGGCGCTTCGCTCCGCAGACGGCGTTCGCCGCCCGCTCGCCCAGGAAGCAAAAATAGAACAAAAACAATATGTATGCGAAGCGGAAAGAGTGTCCATGGTTGATTGTAGGTGCAAACTGGCGACTTGAAAAGGCCAAGAGCCCCGCCGCCATGCCCCCCCCCCACAAGATGCGGAAGTCTGCCTTACGAGGAGTTCTTAGTAGGATGCAGCTCACCCTTCATGCGACTCGCCAATCGCCTCACGACCTTCGCGCTTGGTGCACGCGACGTCTGCCTGGTCGGTGAAAACCCGACGTGCTCCGCCCCGGCATTGTAGGGAGGCGAGAGTCTAGGGTCTTATGACTACGGGTATGCAAGAAATGAGTACCCCCCCCCCCCCTTTGGAAGCCACCCTCGGCAGTTGTCTGGCCTCCCACACTACTCTTAACTCTTTATTGCCGACGGGGAAACGCACATATGATTATGAAAAATAAGTTAAATAACAACGCACACAGCAGCAGCGTGGAACATGTGGTAGAAGTGTCAGCCAAGAGAGACGGCTGTTTTTGGTCCCGTCAGTGTCACTCAGATATTCCGGGCTAAAAATGGTTAATGGCGTCAAGACAGCTGTCCGTCACAGGGCTTAGTGTCAGCGGTACTTGGAAAAATCAAAATTCAGTTGCTGGTGGCTTTATATATATGTCTGCCGTACGAAAAAAATCTACGTAGTAGTAGACGATATGTATGGCCGACGGTGGAAAAACAACAAAAAAGCCAAAAAAAAAAACACTCCACAGATCGATCCTGAAACAATGATTTCCCCGTCTGCAATAAGGAGCTGACAGTAGTGTCTGAGAGGCCAGAGAACTGCCGAGGGTGTCCTCCGAAGGCATCGAGATCACAGAGAAAGGGATTTCGTGCCCGCAGTTTTCTGATTGGTTAATTGTTTTGGATGGAAGTTTTGATTGGTGGAAAATCCTCGGTCGACATTTGTCGTCATCCGGATCAGAAAACTGCGGGCACGAAATCCTTTTCTCGCAGGTAGGTCTGTACCCCTTTGTAACCGTCATTTCCTCCCACTTCAACGCGCGGGCACCCGCGCCGGCCCGTTTCCCCTACCCCCTCGTTTGGCTTAAAAAGGCGAGGGTATACCCCCTTGTGACCATTGCCCTTTCTTATGGCGGAATGGCGCTGGTGTGTGTAGATGCATACAATAGAAACATGCCAGGGCATGCTTCGGGATCCCCCCCCCCCCGAGTTTTTTACCGCTCACTTGTGCGGGATTCGGAATTACCCCGTGATCCCATGATAAATGTGAGATCCCTCTCCCGCGGCAACAATAAATGGATGTCCCGTTCCCGCACATCTGAGTCCCGCACACTAACTCTTATCCCTTTAACGCACACACGAGTCCCGCGCAGAAATTGGTATCCCAAATCCCGTGCATGCAGTTACGACGAATCTCGCGGTCATTCAGATGATAACCGCCCGCTGTTTTCCTTTCGTTTGCGGGAAATACCTCGTGATTTTCCTCACAAAGTGGTTTATATTCCCGGTTTTCCTTTTGCCTGGGCCCATTACCTTAGCTAGCCGTCTTTGGCACGGGTGGCGTTATGTCTGGTATGTGTTTGTTATGTTTTGTAGAGGGGTGGTGTGGCACCAATCCTGTCTTGAAGGGAATAGCGCGTGTCCCGTATTTCAATAAATCAATACAGATTGATTAGAGAGTTGAAGAAGTGTTTGGTGTTTTATTGTTATAAAAAAAATATTGTGTGTTTGTCCTTCGTACAAAAAACGAGCAACCATGGGGGTCGGACCCCATACAACGTACAGCACAGCATCTATGGTCGTGGTCGCAGAACACAGCAGTGCCGTGAAATAATGTTGTAGCACCCAGTACAAAAGAGTATCGTTGAGTACCGTGGTGGTTGGATCCCGTACGCACTAATCCTGTGAAATACGCGGTAACTGGAACCCGTCCAAACAATCCCGTTGAATCCCGTGGTGGCTGGATCCCGTCCCGGGGAGTACCGCGGTGGCCGGATCCCGTACGAACAATATACTGTAGTTGATTCCCGTTGTGGCTAGACCCCATACGAATAATATCGTTGAGTGCCGGGTGGTTGGATCCCGTCCTGGGGTGTACCACCGTGGCCAGATACCTAACAAATAATACCGTGAAGTACCGGGGTAGCTGATTCCCGCTTGGTTCGGTCTCAGGGTCTAAAGCGCGTCCCAAACAAGGCCGTTACAAATACGATTCTACTCAGGGACTGAGATTGATTATGCGGTCGTATGGTTGTGTTATCGCATTGTTGTGTTCGTGGGTTTTTGTGTTGGTTCGTCTAATTAGCATGAGAGGCACCACTCGTCGGCTGTACTACTGCTCTGCACTCCTCTAATGTTAATGCCTGGTTTTGATTCGTTTTGCCGTATGCATGTTTGTCATACAGCAGCAGCAGCAGCAGCAGTATCCTGCACGCGCCGTCTCCCGAGATCCAGCTGCAAGAGTCGCGCCGTAAATTTGAATATGCTCAAAGGCGCTTTGAAGCGGAACAGGCCGAGAGGAAGGCGAAGAGGGAGGACGAAAGGGCGGAGAGGGAGGCGGCCAGAAGAGAGAGAACGGAGATATCTCAGAACACTTATTCAGAGCAACGGCGGAAAGACAAGATGGCGGCCGCAGTGCAGCGGCGGAAAGACGAGATTGCGGCCGCAGAGAAAAGGCGACAAGACGAGATTGTGGCCGCACGGGAACAGCGACAAGACGAGATAAAGATGCTGCAGCTTCAGTTGGAACTCGCCAACGCGGGTGAGATTTACTGGGGACGCCTGGCCTGTGTGTTTTGGCGAAACCTCCTCTGTTTTATGGCCAATTCGTTTTTCCGACAATATACGTTCGAGTAATCTCTGTATAATATATAGACTACCATCCTAGCGAGAGTTTGAACTGGAGCTTAATTTTTCAGATTTTGAATTGGAATATTTTTGGCAGCTGCGCCCTTTTCTTTTAACGTTACATACAACTATGCTGCCGTACATTGTACGTGTCATGTATACGATACGAACCTGGTACTCTATATGAGGTACATACCTGGTACCGGTATATACTAACGACGAACGACGAAAATATTAAAACGTCCCCACAAATGTTGCCCCTGGTTCCTTCCTGACAACGTGCACAAAGTAGCAGGTCGTGCTTCCTGGGGACGACAAGAAGAAGAGCACGGGAAAAAACAAGTGAAAGTAAGCTTGCCATCCACTCACCGGCCTCTGCTGTTGTGTTTCGTCTACCCCCCTCGCCTTTCTGTTGTATTCATTAGTGTGGGTTTGCCGAAGTTCAATTTCGGAGTGTGGTCCACTGCTGTTGTGCCCTGTCTTATGTCCTTTCTGCTACCGTCAGCGATGCACATTTTTTGCCTTTTTTGTGGCAGTGACAAAAAGTACCTT
The DNA here is from genome assembly GCA_037833945.1 of Alaria marginata. Taxonomy (NCBI): domain Eukaryota; class Phaeophyceae; order Laminariales; family Alariaceae; genus Alaria; species Alaria marginata. The sequence goes on from JBBMKB010069310.1 coordinate 3,558, forward strand.
CGGCGATGTACAGTTTTAGCCCTTTTCATGACAGACAAAAAAAACGAAGGAACGAAGGAGTGACCGTAGCAGCAGTGAAACAAAAGGCACGGTGTAGGAATGTCCCTTTAAAACTGCATCCACGTTTTCGGGGAAAAGTACTTAGAATTAGGTTGGCACGATTTTTGCACTGGTGAACAGGTTAAGCCATAAAAACAGCCAAGAACAGTTGAAAACCAGGCAGAGCAATCGAATAGCGGTGTTTGATACCTGGGATATTATCCCTCAGAAACGGTACGATTTATTTTTGGCCAGTCGCAAGCCTCGTGGCGTGTATTTTTCACTTGATTCCTGGCTGTACTTGTGTTTGACTACGAACGGAGCGGGTATACCCGTTTTTGGTGATTGCCGTAGAAAGAGATACCCTGGTAGTCCAATCGTGGCTCCTCGAGGGAAAACAGTCCAATTGTCATGATGGTTGGTAGGCAGATGTCGCCCGCCTCCGGCAAGCTTGATGTCCGCGAAGTAAAGACCAGAGAGTAGTACATGTTTCTGTGACAAGTTCAGCACCAGGACCAAACCCAACCATTGCGGACACTCGTCCTCGTTTGTTTTTTTTATCCTGACAGCTAAAGCCGGCGAAGGTCGTCCTACTCGGCTGTGCTCAAGATGCTGGGGTACCCCAAGTGAGTTTCCTTTCTTCTGATTTTTGGGTTATCAGCATTCTTACGGAGAACGCTACGGCTAGTGCGGTCATGTAGGGAAGACTAAGACTGTACTTGAGTGGATGGCCATGGCTTTTTTTAATAGAAAGTGTTACAAAATATACAACACTAAATAACATATTTCTTAGACCCGTGTATTTTGTTTATTTATTATATTTGCCCTTCGACAAAGTGTAGCGTAGAGGTCATTCCGACAGAAATCGTATACCGGTATACACCATGTTTCAGAAACTGCTTGTTTATTATGGGTATACGCGCAGACTTTACATTACTGTACTCCAGACAGACACGTCCTATTGACCCTCTGATACATGTCCAGGGGAGTCACCGACCTACATCCTACAAAGTGTACTTACATCCTTCAAGAGGAGTGCTGTCGCGCGTGCTTATGTGTGTTTTGTCTGTGATCCGTTGCTTGGAAAACATCCCCGCGTACTTGGTTCTCCGTGTCCCGCGCACCTTGCACGTTTCCCCTTGCGCGTTTCAGCTAGGGTGCGCCTGCAAACGGTGCGACAGCGCTCAATCCAACCCGGGCGACAAAGACTGCATGGTTGTGAGCTTGGGTATCGTCGACGAAAACGAGGGAAAGGTGATCGATGAAGGTTGAACGCCGCTGAAACATTTCTGCGTTATTGTTTTTTCGATGATACCGCCAAAAAACCGACCAACAACGTTCATGTTAAATGCTGGTACGCCGGCTGCTTGCTATGGTTGTGTTGGCGTGTTGGTTGATGGCAGTAAAGCAACAGTAGTAGTCCGCACAGGGCACCTATCGACTGAATTATACCAGGTAGACCATTCATAGTTTGGGCTGGTCGGTGTTACTTGCCCGGCTACTTGCGCGATGACTATTGTCTTTTCTTTAGTTTTCAAGAGTTTTTTTACGTTGTACTGTTTCCGGTTATAGCTCGTGGGAACGCCTGCGTTTCCCATTTTCAACTTGCGACACCCCCGGGATTTCAAGCCAACCGCGTCCCGCAGGGCAGCCTTGTATACCATACCAGGTACCAGTACCTGGTATGTATTTTTGACAGGCACCTGGTAGTAAGAACGCGAGCACTGCGTAACCCAGGCTGATATTTTTTCAGGAAATAAGGAATCGCGACGCGGCTACGTACGTATATTGAAGTTAGAGTGGAACAAATAATTTCCCGAGTAAGAACTCCAGGCTTGATCAGAGTCCCTGTTTCTTGCGAGTACGGTTTTATATCTTAAGAACTGGGTGGAATGGGGTTGGGCTGGCTGCAACCTGCGGGGATATCATAGAAACGCCTCAATCGCGGAGGAAGATGACCGGTGTCAGACTCTGCGCGCCGGCGATCACATGCTGAATGATATCAGGAAATCCCTACATGCTTGCCGGTGATTACGTGCTGATTGGCACGAGGAAGCCCCTAAATTATTTGTATTTGAATGGGTCCCGTCCTTGTTGACCCTGGCGTTGTTGCGACAGCCGCTGTCGTGTATACTGACTGTAAGATCGTTGTCTACGACATGATTTACTGCGACGCGACCACCGAACCATTCAGCACAATTGGGAGTGTCTACAGAGGACCCCTAACCAGGCTGGATCGCGGGTGGCGTAGTTTATTGTGACACCTTAATGAGACGAAAACGCTAACCAAGAGGCACCGCCGTGATCCGATTTTTACCGATTCTTTCAGGTCTTCCTCGTGGACGCCACCCCTAATCTTAGTGCGCAGCTGTGGTCTATTCAGCACGCGGAACAAAAAGGTGCGACCGCCGTACGTGTTTGTTTTGCTTGTTTTGCTTGTTTTTTGTTTTTCCAAGTGTTTTTCGGCAATTCCTTAGAGTTTACTCTGTGGTTTTCCATCTCGGGTATTTTAGTTTATGAAGCTTAAATCAAGCAACCTATATACCAGTAAGAACTTGCGCTTTTTGAAGCGCCCTTGCGTGTATCGTGAAACACCTTATTTTAAGCAACTATCCAGTCTATGATTTTCTACTTTTTTTCAAGCACCCTCTCTTGGAGCAGGCTTCCAGTCTATCGCCCAGTACGTTTTGATACCGTATGGTGGAGGAGGGCTGATGAGACTACAGCGGAAGTTGGTGATGACAAGATGTATACCCTGATTTCTCACGAGACGTCGCGCCCGCACCAACACAGCTCGCACACCGCCGTACACCCCCACACGATAGCGTATCATCCGCAATAGCATCGCATCGGCCCTACTCTCAGCTCGAGCTCTGTCATAGAGGTGAGGAGACGAGTCCCAGGTCGCAGTTGCATTGGAGGACAACGACAACATTCAAGTAAGATATCCTTTGACGTTTCCCTGCTCCTGCTCCCACACAACTCGCACACCGTCGTATTCCCCCAAACCATAGCATAACATTGCATAAACCCTACTTTCAGCTCGAGCTCTACTATAGAGCTGATGAGACGAGTCCCACGTCGTACAGTGTATCCTGTCATGTGATGGCGAGCCGTGTTCTGCACACCACGTTTTCGCGTTCCAATCCGGTTAATGATAGAGACCGCCTCGTGCGAGCACACCACGGAACCGCATATATCTCCCTTCGCTCTCACGCCTCGTCGCTCCTTCTCCCGGGGGGACGCTGAAGACGCTTGTGATTCCGTACACTGGTCGCGTGGTGAAGGATTTCAATAAGCTGGGCATCATGGGTGGCAATGGAACAACATCAGAGAGCCGTCTCGCCCCGCAATATTGAGTGTTGTCCGGCTGCGTTCTCACGTGCTGGCAGTGCTTGTAGAACGCAGAAATATATTTTGCTTTAATCGTGCCGCATTTTTTACGAAGATAAGTTAGTATGAAATACGCATATACCTGGTAACAGTGGCGAAACTGGCATTGAAACATGAAAATTGAACAGACTGATACTTCTACATCGTACGAGTACGTGACTATCAATCAGAACATCAGTACTACGCTAGTGTGCTCCTGCATACAGGTACGTACGAACGACACATACAACAGTACCTGTACAACAGTCTCCCGGTCGTTCGATGTTTGCGGCCTTGGATCCTCGCCTCGCCACAAATTGGCTCGGTTGTCTGTGTGAGCTTACCATATCGGCAAAAAGAACACCCCTTAGAAAACAGCGCGCTGTCTCTACCCCGTCTGCGCCCAGTCTGTAAATCATGCTGTCGGGTTTCGCGTGCGGCTTGTGAGCAAACCCCTCGCGGACGAGCGCGACATCGGCCAGCGCGAAAGCACGGGCACGAACGCGTGTGTGTGGCACTTGATTAAGGACACAGGCGGGACGAAAAGACGATTGCTTCTGCTAGCGGCGGGATACGATCAAATCACAGCAGAAAATCCAGGCAACCTACGAGTACCCATGAATACTGGAAAAAAGGAAAATTCTCAGCCGTGGTCAAAGTTCGTCCTCAACTCAGGACCGCCCTGTGGTGGAATCCGCCGAACGTAAGCTCATGTGGCGGGCTCGAGCACAAGACAAGGTGGCGAGCAGTTGTGCGCTCATCGCCCGTCATTTGCTGTTCTTTGCTCGCTCTCAAGTGCCGGCAAGTGGTTGCCGCCGGACTGCGGGCTGTTGGTGCGCGCTTCAACATGTCGACGGTATCGCCTGCATACAAGGCCCGGACTGTTGGGTTTGTTTTGTTGGGTTTCCTTCCCGCCCCCCCACCCCATCCCCGCTTCGGCTTTCCTTCAGAGGAGCCAGGGCGCACAACCGACGAGCTGATAGTTTCATATATGTGTGCGCCACGACGTAGGTACTCGTGCATCGGCACCGCAGTGATGATGCCGCGGTCGTTTCTAACAAACCCAGGTTGCACCACAGATTATATTTACCTCAGGGTATTGTATTTACGATTTCCTGTCGTTTCCAATCGGTAGTATGTCCAGGATTTCGCGGTACTGTGGTATCGTCTCGTGTTCATGTTCGTGTTTGTTGAGATACGACTATTCATAGCTGAGTGTGCCGCCAGAAAATCATGTGAACCTTATTGTTATAATAAACGTTGGACCCGATGGTGTGTGGGACGGCCATTGCTTGCTTCGCTCTCGCTTCTCAGGTACAGACGCAAGGTCTTTGGAGCTCGGTGGCATCCTTCTCACGCACGCCCACACCGGCCACTACGCCGGGTTGCTTCAGCTGGGCAAGGAGGGGGCAGATTCTAGGAACGTGCCGGTGAGACGAATCAACCACTCGATTCGCCTGTCGGAGTTGCTGGGATGCGCCTGTCCAGTAGTGGAGGATGTGCTAGCGAGAGTGAAAAAAGTCCGATTCGCGTACCATCGTGACCGCAGTTTTCTGATTGGATTAATGCGTCACGAGGGGGAAGGAGGTTCAACCCCCCACCCCCCCCCTTACCCCCCCCCCCCCCCACACCCACTCACCCACCCACCCACCCACTCACGCATCCACCCACCCATCTACCCACCTAACCACCCACCCCTCGCGCACGCGCGCCCGATAATTCCCGTGTTTTTCTCCCGTACATGGGCATGGTGCTCGTGCGAGAGCAGGTGTTCTGCACCCCGAAGATGGCATCTTTTCTCAGGAACAACGAACCGTGGGCACAGCTGACGGAGCGAGGAAATATCTCGATTCGGGAGCTGCAAACAACGGGCGCCAGCAGCGGCAAAGGCCGCGGTAGCATCAGCGGTGACAGCGGCGGCGATGACGGCAGCTTGGCGTCCGTTCGGCTCACCCCCTCGGTCTCGTTCCTCCCCGTGGTCGTACCGCACCGCTCGGAATGGTCTGACACCGTGGCGTACGTCATCTCGATGCCGGGAAGTTCCGAGGACGGCACTGGAAAGGCGGTGCCTCCGTGGAGCTCCCCCGGAATAGGCGGCGTTGTGACGAAGAAGGTGCTTTACTGCCCCAACACGGACGGCTGGTCCGGCTGGAAGCGCAGCATCAGGGACTGGTGCGAGGACGTGGACGTTGCGGTGCTCGACGCCACCTTCTACAGCGGCACAGAGCTCAAGGGTCGAGACGTGAGCGAGGTGGTTAAAATGAAAAAATAGTGTGGGCGGCGCTTAGGTATCCATTGCCGTTTCATATTTAGTATTTTAGACGTTGTGCTTGCTCCCTGCCCCTCTGGGAGCCAGCAGATAGTCGCCTCGAGGGTGATCTGTTGCATGCGCAATAGCGCTGCTTTTTCGTACTGTGTACTTTTTTTCAACGATTTGGGGACCCAGAGATTACGGCAAAATAAACTGAAAAGTGTGGTCTCATCAACCGGGTGTGTTAGTGTGAGGGCGCAAATATATACCTGGTATATAGTTTTTGTAGTACTATGTTGCACCCGTGTGTTACAGTTTCTCGCATTATAGTGCAAGTTCTAGAGTGGTCATCCCCAAACGAGGCACTGGCCAAAGCTGTTATCGTCGTTTTTTGTCGTCACTATTAATAACCGCCGCCGCTGCCGCCCCCACCCGCCCGCCCCCCTCCTCCAGGTTTCCCACCCACTTGCGCAGGACACCATGGACGAGTTGGCCGGCTGCAAAGCCGAGGTGGTCTTGGTCCATCTCAACCACACGAACCCGCTCTTCGTCGAGGATTCCCCTGAGCGGGCGCAGGCGGCAGCAGCAGGCTTCAAGGTGAGCTGTACTTATTAATAGCTAAAATGCTGGGTGTGGCATGCTTGCTACCCTCTTTCTTCCACCCTGCCCATGATGGGAGGGGGTGCCTGAAAGGAAAGCAATTTTCTGAAAAAGGTGTCACTCAGTTGCTCAAGCAGAGGAAACCTACTACATCTTAAGGCAAGCAGAGGAAACCTACTACATCTTAAGGCACAAGGCACGCCTGTTTAGCTAGTGTGGAGTGTGGAACCCTCATGATTTCCCTTGCTTTGTAAGAAGGAACGCCCGCATAGAAACCATGAGCTGCAATCTTGTCACTCTGTTTCTCAAGCAGGGGAACCTGGGTAACCCTTTGGGCTCTAAAACGATCGCCTGTGGAGGGATCTAATCGACAGTGAGCTGGTGTTTTTTTGTGCTCACTCGCCGACTCTGCCGCTTATCTCGCCGCTTCCAACACAATGCCAGCAGTTATATTCACCGGAATGTACCTTTCACGTCGGAAACCCCCTGTTCTGCATATAGGTGGGAACGTTCGGCATGGAATGGACGTCACCCGTGTAGCAAGAAGCGGAAGCTCAATCTCAGGCCTACTCTAGCTCTGAAATACCTGAAAGTGCTACGGAGGGCACAACCTGCTGAACCTATGGACGATTCTGGTACGCGGGAAATTGCCCCGGGACGGACTGATGTTGCTACGGCTTGCCCGGGTGGATGTGGCCCTTCAACAAGGAAGGGAGGCCGGTGCACTGCTCGCCGTTACGAGTACTCCTATGTATGTGCCTGGTTGGTAGACAAAAAAGCAGTTCGGGCATTTAGTTGAAATTCACTTTGCGGGGATTTAGATGGCGATGTTTAACCCGGTTACTACTACTGTAAAAACAACGCCACATTGATTCTACATACGAGTAGCGTTTGCCCAAAAATGTGGGTGCTGTTATACAATGAAGCTGCCCTGCCAGTTGGTGGGCGTATGTTTCAGGTAGATTGCGTTTTGAACTGCGGTTACGTTCATCACGTTGGGGGGGGGGGACGCCTATCGTGTAAGGTACACCAGGTCTAACTCCACGGGACTTGCCACCTACACGACCCAAGCAGGTTTCGTTTCTTTGTTTCGTACCTGGTATTTGTTTTATATGCTGGGGAATCCTGAACTGTACCCCGTACGGGTGCCGATGAACTGGATATGGAAGTGTTGTCGGTTGGTACCGCTTCTAGCGGCGTTAGTGTCCCTCCTGTGGTGCCCCCTCGTGGAGGCTTTATTTTCCCCCTGGAAAGAGGGTCCCCTCGCCTCTTCTGGTCAGAGAAGACATGAGGGCGAGGGAAGCAACATATTTCAAGCAGAGGACTAAAGCTACGGTAGGGGGTTACCCCCCCCATTTGCACTACCGAGGTTAGACTCTATGCCTCACTCAAATCTGGACTCTGAAATGTTTTGTTGCCGAAGCGGAACGAACTATTCCATGGCCGTACACGCCGGGAAATCGAAGCGCACGGACAAATAGGGTAGCCATTTTTAGCGAGTGGCTCTGAGCCGCTGCAAAACGAGCCTCTCAAAGTGACCCCCCTACCGGAGCCTTGGACAGAGAAATGTAATGCAGCGTCAATAAAAGGCATTGGCGTGCTTTTCCCCCAAGTGTATTTTGTTTTTGTTTGGGTTAAACAGTCGAACGCGCGAGTTCGCAGACCCATTTATAGCAACCTCTAAGCAGTATTACCATACCGCAGTATTATACTGGTACATTGTACCAGGCATGCGATACTGAAGTTTGGAAGCTGGGTGGCACGTCGGTCCAGCGTGTGTTCCCGTGCTGCTACTCTTTGTGAAGGACACAATCAATAAACTGCGGGCACGGGCTAAGTCGGAAGTAGGTACAGAATGGAGGTAGACTATATAGTTGCATAGCTTTCTTTTGTACCTGGTATATTTTTGTTGTTTTTTCCCTCCGTTTTCTTCTTTCTGGGATGTTTGTGATTGGTCGACGTTGCTGCACGTTGTTGGATGGCCAACGTAGTAAGGTCATAAGTAACAATATGGATAGAATATGAATAGTAGTAACAGTAGTGGAATACTTGTAGGCTGGAGATATTGGACGAATATGGAAGAACCGCCGTAGTTTTTGCGGGTGACGCGAGCTGCGTGGCGTCGAAACGTGCCAAAATAATAAACACATGAAGTCCCGGGGACTTACTAGCTATGTCGGGGTCTGATGGTGTTTTCATTGCGCGGGCGATCTGGAAAAAAATCCAGTTACAAATATTGTAGTTGGTTTTACGTCGGCTACTGATGTTTTGCTTCTATCATTAAAAAGCAGTTCGTTCTGTGAGGGGGCGGCTGTTGCGTATTGGTAGTGCGTAATGGGAATGCGCATGCATGTACGTGGTGACGCAGAAACTGAAAACGGAAACAAGCGTGGCTTTCCACAGGAGTGCGGTGTTTGAGGAGGCATTTTGGAATTCGACTAATGGTTGAGGGGATATCGGACTATAAGGCAAGGACGAGAGCGTCAGAGTAGAAGAAGAGCGTGGAAAGCTGGTCCGTCAGTAGTAGCCACATGTCTGAGTACGGTGATGTTAGCGGCGTAGTAGGAGACAGCGCCACACTTCGAATCGATCGAGTTTCCCACCCACCCGCCTTATCGCTCAAGAGAGGGGGGGGGGGGTCAGGTTATAAAAAATCGGTGCTATTGTTCCGTTGTTGCACGTGCGTTGCAAGACGTACATTGCCTTGTTTGGCGAAGAGCGGGGCATAGGTTCGGGTTGGAGCCTGATTGATGAATCTGGGTTTCGTAGTGGGGAAAACTAACGGTGCGCCCCACGGCGGGTTAAGGTGTCTGTTGGCGGCTTGCCACATCACTCGCAGTGTTTAGTACGGCGGCGAACGTGCCTGCGCTCGAAAATCTAATCAATAATTCTTGAGCTCGTATACCAAAATATAGCTTTCGGCAGGAATGCTTGGTTTGTGGAGGCGTCATGGGATCCGCACAGTGATTAAGGAAATAGTACTGGGTCGACGGACGAGCACGATACACGCGGTCAAAATCTCCTTGTCATATTTGAGAGAAGACGACGACGAGAGCGCCGGCGTAGAAGAATAAAGTGGAGCTGATCCGTCAGTAATCTCGCTCTACAGGTACATTTTGTGCCTCTTATCCTCACACTGACATCGTCGGCTGGATCAGTCTTGCTCAGTATGCTGTCTTTTCAAAAGATAACACACTTGACGACTTGTGTGCGCGCGCGCCTCAAAACAAGTTGTCTCGGTAGCTCCCGGGTCGAAAATTAGGCAGGCACGCAAGCACAACCGCACGGAAATCCGTTACCCGTTGCGTCTGAAGAAATCGGCCGTTCCCTACGGCATTCGTAAGGGGGGATGCTGCTATGGTAGTACCGCTAATCAACCCTGTGTGCTGCGTCCGTCACATCCAACCGTTATTCCTAAGAGTGCACTCTTTGGTTCTCCTTCCGGGGTAGAAAAAATGGATTATTATTCCTCGGTTCACTGAGATTCTGTTAGCTAATAAGCCTCCAAGCTGATTGACCGTCCATTCGATGCTATTCACTGGATTAAAGGTCAAGCTGTCAGACCGCCCGGCTATTCACTGGATTAAGGAACCTGGACGTTTTTTGTAATACAAGCAAATAAATCACGAATCTAGCAACTTCTAGGAAACTTCGTTGCAGCAGCAAAAATGCGGTGCAATATCGTTTCCACTTGAAATTAGACTGGGTTGGGCGCCACGGCTTCGGGTGGACGACCCCAAAGCTTCGGGTCTTGATTGCGCGTGACGTTTGCTTTAATCTACTTTCCTGAAGCGTAATTCCTACCCGATAGACGATTCATGAGTCTACTTTTTTTATAGGCCGTTTTCCAGTTTATTTTCTAGAATACTTCCACTTTTCGGAACGCTAATACACGACAAAACAACACAAAAATGATGATAACGAGACGTAAACCCTGGCTGGCGAGACGTCGCGCCCGCACCGACAAAGCGCGCACACCGTCGTACACCCCCCACCCATCCATGCAAGCTCGCACACCGTCGTAGATTCTAATTTACGACGACCCCAAGAAAATAGGGAAAACCCTATTTACTTGGTTTCAGAGGGAGTTGCATGCTTATACACAACTCTTATACACAACTCGGGGGTTGTGTATACATACGTGTATACCGCTACGCCCTTGCCACCCTCGCGTGACCGGATCTTCACACATATACATGTCCCGCCGACCACCGGATCTCCCAAAATGAACGAAAAACCCCAAACCAGGAGCGATCGACCTTTTTTTTCGCCATCCTCACCAATCACGGCAACAACAACAGCAGTAAGTTACAGCAGTAGTAGTTGCAGCAGCAGCAACAGGTAGGGTCATGGGAACGCTTCCCATCAGTTCGTAATGCGCATGTGGTTGCCGACAAGTTATGTCTACCAGCGCGAGTTCCATGTACAATAGTAATTCTCGGAGTGAACAGCACACTCTAACGCTGCTGCTACTATTTAATATGAACCTGGATCGACCGTGGTGCACGTCTACATTGGATTCGTGTACTACACTAGGCTGCTACTACTGCTGCTGATTCTTCCTCCGAGGAGGAGAGTCGTTCAACATAAGGGGGAAGGGAAGTACAAGTGTGATACCCGGGTTAATTTTTCTGATTTAGAAAATTGCCGATCTATCTGTATCGT
>JBBMKB010069321.1:0-14482 GCA_037833945.1 Alaria marginata
AACGGTGCTCCGTCGTGAAAGGGATGCGTGGTCAAGGGCCAAATGACTAAGGAAAGAAACAAAGGAGGAAGCCCACCCCCCCCCCCCCCCTCCTTCTCTCGGTGACGTTCTTTACTGTGACCCACGCCACCGGAAAGCTTGATCACTTTCGACACGAGCCTGGCGAAAAGGAGGATACCTTCCAGCAGCGCTATTTCGTATGCAGCCAGTACTGGGGACCGGCCAAGAGGCAACCACAGCCCGATGGCCCCCAAAATGAAGGCCAAGATGGTCATCAAGATGGGGACCAATATGGAAACCAATCTGGAGATCAATACGATTTCCAAGATGGAGATCAAGAAGGGTTTCCAGGCAGAAGATTGGGAGGAACGGGAGGGGGGGGTAGGGGAGGAGAGCATGCCACGGCGAGCGCGCAAGGGCCCATATTTTTTTACGTGAGTCGACCTCAGTAGTTTAGTGTGTTGGTAACACAAATACAGCGCCTGCCTGTAATGTAGTACAGTTCAGTCACTTACGCACAGCACGAAGTTCGTATCGAATATTTCAATTGGGTGAAGTACTCGTGGTACGAATTTCTATACCAAACCAATTAACAAAGGAAAGCAAAAAAATAATGTGAGGGTGCCGATAGCCAGCACGAAGACCCTCGGTCTGAGCCAAACCTCGCCTGCTGGGGTGCCGTTTGTGTCTGTGCCGACCCCCCCCGGTAGATCCGTAGACGACACCTGCACAGGCCGCACTAGGTTCGTTTTTGGAGTATCAGAGAGCATTGCAGTGCTATAAATATTCAGCTGCATCGGGTATCGATAATTTTGTCAACGTGTCCTGGTCCTGATGTGTTTGTATTATACGGGTACCTGTACATAGATAGTCCCGGTCGGTGAGAATAAGGAGGTGTGTCTAGCTCTGGATGCTGACAGAACGTGGTCGAGAAAGGATTAACCAGGAATGGTGATCGTGATTGGTGACGGCGATGGTGGTGGTGGATAGTGGATGGTGATGGCGGTGGTGATGGTCGTGGTGATGGTCATGGCCATGGCGGATGGTGATGGTGATGGGAATGGTAATGATGGACAGTGATGATAATGGTGATGGTGATGGTGATGGTAGATGGTCACGGTCACGGTGGTGGCGATGATAGATGGTGATGGTGATGGTGATAGTGATGGCGGTGATCAATGATGATGATGGCGGTGGCGGGGATAAAATGTCGGCTGTCGCGGAATATTCCAGAAAACCGTCATACTTGCTGTTTCGCTGTACTGTAAAAACTCCACGAGGCTTCGGGCAACGCGAGGAGCTGAACGGACACGGACTGTCACCACGATATCTGCTCGTCGGCACATCTAGTGCGTCGTTTCCTGATTTTAAGTGATCTTTCGGCAGATGGGTAAAAATGAAGCTAAAGCTCACCAAACTTCCACGCATGTATCGTACCAATTTAAATCGGTTGCTGAAACAGAGTTGCTTCCGGGGCAACGAATACACTGCCCTTAGTGTTAGCGCTCCACCGCACAAGTTCCTACCGACGGCTCTGCGAAAAGTTACCAGTTCCTATCAAGACCGCGTCCCTTGCCCCTCCCCTTATTTTCCCCGCAACAGACTGGAAACGAGGCCGATGTGTCCCTTTATGTAGGGTCGACAGGTCTGATGTGGGAAAACGCTCCCGCTTTTAATGCTTTGCTGGTGTTCGCCGAGCACCGATATTACGGAGAGTCTCTACCGTTTGGCGCTCCGGACAAAGGGCGAGAATTTCTCAGGCAAGACAACAAGACAATGTTTTGTAACTTTACGGGCAGTACAGGACACCTATTAATAAAAAAAAATACGGCGATAAGAAAGGCAGGCTGACATTTATTGGACTATAAGAAATCCGGGAGCCGTTATGCTGAATTTGGTGTAGAACGCCTTCTCCCAAAATGGAAACCCAGCGTAGGTATTTTTTTTCTGTTTCTTGTTGGGTGTTCTGTACTGTAGCACACTAAAATGCGAGAGTTTCTCAGTCAAGGCAAGACTCCTGTGTGTAACTTTTCGATCCGCTGCTACGTACGCACTGCACCAAGATGTACGGTTTTGTTGGTTATATAGCACTACCTACTAGACCACCTAGTCAGCGCTGACTGAGTGGTCTAGCAGGTAGTGCTATATAACCAACAGGTACCTTGTAGCATGGAGGATGCGAGAGCTTCTCAGGCAACGCAGTACTCCTTTTTGTATTTTTTTCCCCGCCCGCTGCTACGTACATACTGAAGATGTAATACCTTGTAGAATGTAGGATGCGAGAGTTTTTCGGGCAAGGCCAAACTATAGCTTACATATTTTCCGCTTGCTGCTACGCACGTGTTGGGCCAAAATGTACGGTAACTTGTAAACACGAGGGTGCGAGAGTTTCTCAGTCAAGGCAATACTCCATTTTGTAAATTTCAGTCGGCTGCTACGTTCGTATTGCACTAAGATGTGGTACGTTGTAGAATGTATACGAAGTATAAGATGGGAGAGTTTCTCGGGCAAGGCAAGACTCCTTCTTGGAATGTTTCGGTCCGCTGCTACACAGTACGTACAATTTGCATAAAGATGTACGGTACCTTGTAGGATGTGCAATGCGAGAGCTTCTCAAGGCCCCATTATACGAGTACTCCTTTTCTTCGTTTCCTGTCCGCTGCATGAAGATGAGCGGTACCTTTTAGAATGTGTATGTAGGATGCGAGAGGTTCTCAGTCATGGTAATACTCCACTTTATTGGTTTCGGTTGGCTGCTACATTCGTATTGCACCAAGATGTGGTACCTTATAGAATGTAGGATGCGAGAGTTTCTCGGGCAAGGCAAAATTGTCCTTCTTGAGATTTTTCGATGCGCTGCTGCGTACGCATTGCACTGAGATGTACGGTGCCTAGTAGAATGTGGGGTTCGAGAGTTTCTCGGGCAAGGCAAGACTCCTTTCTGTAGTGTTTCCGCCCGCTGCTGCATACATGATCCATGAAGATGTGCGGTACCTGGTACAATGCAGGATAGATGGATGGATGGATGCATGGATGCATGGTTGAGCGGGTGGATGCATGGAGGATGGATGGATGGATCAGTAGAGCTCACCACTTATTCGAGAAAATCGACAGGGCACAGTTTTATTGCGGGCGATCCGAAAATAAACCCTCAGTTAGTTGGCTATACGTCGACGGTTGATGCTATACTTCGAAGTACCTTTTTCATAATAAGGCACAGTGTGTACGAGACAAAGGGGAGTATCCCTACATTGGCTGATTAAGTTTGATTGGGTTAGGGTTGGAGTTAGGTAACATTCAAAGTGTAGGTCAACCATTTTCTCGATTGTGTAGTAAGCTACCCTCGGGTTGATAAATGGGTCGGGAGGAGACCCGCGCGGAAGTGCGGGTGGGTAGCCGTCCCAAAACAATAGGGGCGCGTGGCTTGCTGGCCTTGCTCGCGGACGCGGACACGAGCGATTCGATTTTTTGGGATGAAATAACCCGCTACTGTAACAATAGTGTCATCTATAAACCCTTTTGGGGTCCATTTATTTCGACCAAAAACACTATAAATGCGGCATTATCTCTGGTCTAGGAAGAGCTTGCAGCAGCACGAGTATTAGCATGCTGTGCGCGTGCCGTATATCCCGTAGCGTTGCGCTTCGGACACTCCCCCGTACCTCAGCAGCTCGAGCTGCTTCGTGCCGCCGATATTGTGATCGTAACATTTTTTTTGACATTTTTTCTCTCTGAAGTCCCACGGTAACAGCAAAGTTTGCTGTGTTGAGGGTCGAGCGTCATGCGCAGTCGTGGATGCCATTTTTTTTTCCCCCGTATGACCAGGCTTTCTTTGCCATTGCAAGGTGCAGGCGTTTCGGGTATTGCCAATCAATGTCCCCACAGAACACGATGTTTCCGACGACTATAATACCACGTAATACCAATTGTGAATGCATTAATTCCGCATTTTTCACTCGCCAATGCTTCAGTCAATTACCCTATTTACCGCATTTACTCCGATTACTCCACCTCCCTATCTTCTTTCTTCTGCCTTCTGCCTTCTGTGTTATCTTTTTTCAACACAATGTTTCCGACGATTACCTCCAATTACCAATGTTTGCATTAATTCCGCATGTTTCACTTGCCTATAATTCCGACAATTTCCAATTTCCAATTACCCTATTTACCGCATTTACTCCGTCTACTGTAGTTCACTTACCTATCTTCTATATTTTGTCTTCTACCTTCTGTGTTCTCTTTTCTCTTTTCTGGCGGATCTGTGATCTATTTTCTGGTCGATGTGTTTTTTGTCGTGTCGTGTCGTGTCGTGTCGTGTCGTGTCGTGTCGTGTCGTGTCGTGTCGTGTCGTGTCGTGTCGTGTCGCGCCGTGTTTGACCGCGCATCTGCAGCACGTCGCAGGCGCTCGCTGATTACGCGTGTCTGATTTCAGCCTTGCAGCAAGACCTGAATGCGGAAAGTTCACCCGTGGTCGCCTATGGAGGAAGCTACGGCGGCATGCTGGGTGAGATTTCTCACAATTTAAACCCGTGAATTTCGTAACTTACAGTAGTCGGAAAGTTTTGTTTTTTTTCTCTTGCTGCTGGTGCCCAAATCAAGTTCACCCGCCGTCGCCTTTGGAGGCAGCTACGGCGGCATGCTGGGTGAGGCTTGTACAATATATCGTCTCCCCGAATCTCGCAACTAGTTCATTACTAGCCGACCCACTCCCCTTACCCCCATTCCCCTAGTAGAGATTGGCATCGTACTACAGCACTCACGCGTATACGCTGTACACAAGCTACCTGGTATGCGCCAAGATACCTCCCCAGGCTAAGCACAAGGCAAATTATTTCCTCCACCGCCAAAACGAGGAACAAATTAGTTTTATTGATTAGTTGCCATCCTGTGTGTATTTAGGCTCGTGGGTGTATATACTGTAGTACGAATCCGTAACTTATTCGAAGCTCAGGTTTTGCTTATTTTTTTTGTCGCTGGTGGTGATCGATCGCGTCATCAGCGAGTCGTCGGGCCAGGAGGAAGAAATCCGAGGGTGGGATGGATGCGCACTACTGCAACCAAAGATGCCGGTTTAGACTTAGTATACTAGATTTAGTGTGTGGAAGCAAAGGTGCCGTCAACCATGTTTGACTGCGACAACTCATACTTTTGCTGTCTGCTCGTACTGTTGTGCAGTTGAATATTGAGCTGTAACCGTTGAAACCGGGATGGTTACTTAGCGGGACTCCTGTATCCTCAACGTTGTTTGTTTTGCCTGCGCGTCAACTCGTCAAACGTGGGACACATAAACACAAGCACACCCACCCTCCTGAACCTTCCTTCCGCGTGTTTCCGCGCATTGCCCGCCTGTTTATCCTCGCTACGCACAAACACAAGCACACCCACCCTCCTAAGCCTTCCTTCCGCGTTTTTCCGCGCGTGCCCGCCTGTTTATCCTCGGTTTGCATCAGCGGCATGGCTCAGGCTCAAGTACCCCCACATCGTCGACGGGGCCATTTCGGCTTCGGCGCCAGTTCTCGCCATGGAAGGTCTCCGCCGCCCCACCCCTAACCCAGAATCGTTCGCGGAAACGGTTACGCGGGCGGCGGGGCCAGCCGGTGGCGCCGCCGAGTCGTGCTCCGATAATGTCCGACGCGCGTTTTCCGCTCTCCTTTCGCCCGCGAGGGGCGATGCGCAGAACGCCAACCCTATTAAGATTTCGCCTGCGGAGGGCGCTGAAGGGGACGTTGAAGCCGTCAAGGGCGCCGCCGGTAAGCGTGGCTTTTTCTTTTTCCCCCAACATTTATTTTTATTTTATTATGATTAATATTTTCTTTCTGTTTGCTCATGTATGCCTGTTGTGCCCCTAAAAAAGTCCTATTATGCTACTTTTACCCGAAAAAATGCTAAAAGTGTGCTAGTGTATGCTCCTTAAAAACAAACTTATGCCGAAATAATTTCGAGCGTATTGGATATAATCCTATACGATGCGTGACTATGATAATCGGGGTGCGATGGTTGAGGACATGGTCGGTGCAGTGCGGCTGACGGTCATGGCTGTTCGGAGATTCAACTGATTGTGATGGTGCGTCTGGCGGTGCAACAATTGACGCTTTTGATGACGGTGTGGCTGGAGATGTATCTGACGGGGCGGCCGATAATGTAGTGACTGGCGCTTTTATATGCCGATACGGCTGTCGATACAGCTGATGACTTTTCGAACGATTCGGCTGTCAATACAGCAGCGGCCGATGCGGCGCCTGACGTCTTTTTATGTCGATACGGGTTGTCGATGCTGCTGGCGGTGTATCTGACGAGTTTTATGACGATATGGCTGTCGATACAGATGACGATTTTTATGAAGATACGGTGGTCGATGCAGCTCGCTGAACCTTTTTATTGTTTAATCCTCCAGAGACATGACGAATTTTCTGTCGACGTATCTGACGCTTTTTATGACGGTACGACAGTCGATTCAGCTGACGATTTTTATGACGATACGGCTGTGGATACAGGTGACTATTTTTCCGAATTTACAGCATCTGTCGGTTTATCTGGCGATACAGCGGCAGCAGCAGCAGCAGCAGCAGCGGCCGATGCAGCGCGGCTCCTGCGCGTTTGTCCCGGCCAAGAGCCGCGAGGCGAGGACGCGCTTGTTGAGCTAGCGTGGTGGGCGAGGGCGGCGTTTGACTACCTCTCCATGGGTAACTACCCTTACGCCACCGGGTACATCTTGAACAGCGGTGAGGGTGGGGCAGAGCTTCCCCCTTGGCCTGTACGGAAGGCCTGTTCGTACCTCACCGACCCGGCCTTACAGGTGAGCTTCGCGCTAGCGCTCCAGGCGGAGTGCAAACCCCAGCATATGAAATGTTGCAACGAGCTCCTGAAGAGTCCGCTGACCACCAACGCACACAAGTTGATGACAGCTGCAAATGTCATTTTACGCAAGTTCCCAGTGACAATTAATCTGACCTTTCCTATATATTCTAGAGCTCGCCTCTATCTTCATGTGGTCGTCGGAAGTTGTGGTCGTACATTTTGGCATGCGTACACCGACAGCAGGCAGTACCATCATTGTAATGCACATGCACATCCTTACCAGCGATCACTTCTTGCACGCTCGCACATGACTTGTACCCCCCCCAGCAGCACACAATCCCAGGACACAACCCTTCGCGCGTTACTCACCGATCGACCCTCTGACGTTGCCGTTGTTTGTTTTTTTTATGGTGTTTTTCTCCTCACCGATCGCAAAAGACCGAAGGTGCTGAGGTATTGCTGAGCGCGTTGGCGGACTCTATCGAGGTATACTAGAACGCCACGGATGTCTCCCCGCATCCCGAAATGTACTAATTACCTCATTATTCAATTAGTTCCCTCCTGCTACTGCTCCCCGAACACCGCACTTTAGTAAGTAACCAACCCCCCGTTCATTAGTAACTAACCCTAATTTTACTTGGCTTTCTTCTTCATGCGAATGTTTTTATGAGTGGTCGATGTCGAAGCTCATGCTACTACACATTGTCGGATGGCAAACATAATATTAACCGTTAAAAATGTATTACCCACCTACGTTTATTTTTGTGCTTAACGATCGCAAGACCGGGGACGCTGAGGTACTGCTGAGCGCTTTGGCCGAGTCTATCGGGGTCTACTACAACGCCACGGGGGATTTGGAGTGTTTTTCTCCTGCAGCTGGAGCGAATAACGCCTCGTCGGTTGACGCTGACAACTGGAATTGGCAGGTAGGCCTCATGCGGATCGTGCTTAATTAGGCCTCTTGAGACTTGAGAGGGAAAGAGTGTCGACAACATGTGACAAGGGCAGCGTAGGCCATACGAAGCAACCCAGACTGCTGGGGTAGGGTATCGTTGGTGGAGTACTCTAGAGTAGCTTCAAAGCAAGGACTTGCACGACACTTTCGCTCCATGGTACTATATGGTGCTATTTGTACGGCGCGCTTACACCTATAATGGACCAATGATAAGACCACACGTGTCGTTTGTTAGTTGCTATATCTGGTTCCTATTTATAAAAGGGTTATCCGTTTTACCACTGCAGCTAGTATCCTACACTAATTCCAAGTAGTTTGTACCCAAACGTGGGTGCAGTACTGAAAGGGTTATGACCCTTCGGGGACGCGTGTGCAGCGATAAAAAAAAACGAGGACAGCGGTCTTATCAAGCTTCTAGGAACAGCGTGCAGTAGTTGTGCGAGTATCACTGTGCTGCGCGCGTGTCGTACAGCTCTTCGTATTGCGGTGCGGACATCCCCTCGTACCCAAGCGGCCATGGTGACCTCGTGTGGTTGATGCTGTGGTCGTCGTTTTGTTTAGACATGTGTCCCCCCTGAAGCCCCATAGAGGATACGTGTGATCGGTGCACGCCCGAGTTCACGTCGCCATGAAACGCGTTACAGCATGCCAATGCTGTAGGTGTGACTGATGTGGTACAGTGTAGACCCGCGCTTTGAGAACTATCAAAATAAGAAAATAAGGCTCACTCTTCGGGGAACGCTAAGAAACTTGGATTAATAACTCGTGCTCAGCGGCGAGCGCTACCCTAAACCCTATACGATAACCTTTGCTCAAGGGTCGCAGGACATACTCCAGTAACTTTGAAGTAGGAGAATACTTCTCAGGAAAAAATAAATATACAGTAGTGGGGCCTATATAAGGCGGTCAGAATAAGGCGGCCACTCGAGATAAGGCCGCCAAAATCGACTGCACGACAGGCAATCTGAATAGGGCGGCTACCGCCCTATTTAAAGCCGGGTTCAAATACATGGCCCTATATCGAGCGTTACCGGCCCTGTTCAGGGCGGTATCCACCCTATTCACGCCCCATTCTCGCCCCCACATCAGCACAAAACCCCTGTCTGCTGCTGCCCCAGTAACACGCTGTACTGTACACTTCTACCCGGTATTCACTCGATAGGGTGGTTACTGTGCTATCTATTGAGGTAGTATTAGAGGTTCAAGAGGACGATCAACCGCCCTAAAGCGAAGAAGAGGGTGGCCTCTCGATATAGGACGGTCAAAAATCCTTAGGGCAATACCGCCATATACAGGCCCTACTACTGTACTACCGGTATTACACAAAACGTGCTGCTGCCCTGTTCGCCGATGTACTCTAAGCAGGCGTGCACCGAGATGTCGATGCCAATGTCGACGGATGGCGAAAGAGACATGTTTTGGCTGGCTGGGTGGGATCCTGTCGCACAGGCGTCGCAGTGTCGTGAGCAGTTCGGCGTGTCCCCTCGAGATGGATGGGCGGCCTCGGAATACGGAGGCTACGATGCCTGGTCTCAGGGTGAGAAGATGAGCAACAACTGTGTGGCCTGTCCTGTCCCGTCCCGTATGGGAGGGGACGATTCGAAGGTCGTAAAAGCGGCATAATTTGCCTGTACTACCACCTGCTGCTGCTACTACTACTACTACTACTGCTACTACTGCTATAGTGCTGTACGCGAAAACGTTCCCGATCGACCTTGTACATCACATATTTTTTGTAGTTTCCCCTCCTTGCCTCCCCCTTCCGGCTGTCCCGTTTGCTGATTGGTGAGACCAAATCACAGTTACGAGCGTTATACATTATGTGTTTTGAACACTACTACTTCGTAATACTGTATCGCGTTCTACTACCGTGACCTATGCGAAAACGTTCCAGTTCGACCCCGTAGATTCATTTGTGGCGTT
The DNA here is from genome assembly GCA_037833945.1 of Alaria marginata. Lineage (NCBI taxonomy): Eukaryota > Phaeophyceae > Laminariales > Alariaceae > Alaria > Alaria marginata. The sequence goes on from JBBMKB010069321.1 coordinate 9,677, forward strand.
TCCTCCTTGCCCCCCCCTCTCCCGTGTGGTGATTTGTGTGATCGACAGTTACGAACGTGGTGTTCAGCAATGGGCGTCTGGATCCTTGGTCGGGTGTGGGCGTTGTGGATCAAGACCAGGTGAAAACGTATTTTAGTTTTTCTTTCTGGGATTTTGTATGAGTGATCGACGTTGAAGCTCATGCTGCACGTTGTTGGATAGCAAAATTAGAATATCAACATTTTTCATGCTAAAATTATCCTCGGCTATTTTTGTTTTGGCTGCTTCCCGCTATTGGCAGGCCGGTACTGGCGTGCTCGTTCTCATGATGGAGCAGGCGGCCCACCACCTGGACCTCTTCTTCGAGCACCCTTTAGACCCACAAGAGGTTAAGCAAGCGCGACAAACGGAAATGAACATGGTTGAAGAGTGGGTAAGAAATGCCTACAAGCGGGACGCTTCTGCCGCTGGTGGTGGTAGTGAAGGTGGTGGTGGTGACAATGGTAATGATTCTAGCAGTTCGCTGCTGCTGTGAGCAAGATGTGGTGGTGGTGGTGGTGGGGGCGATAGTGGTGGTGACGGTGGTGGTGGTGGTGGCGGGCGGCGGCGGTGGTGATGGCGGCGTCGGCGATGGTGGTGGTGGTGGTGGTATTGGTGTTGGTGACGGTGGTGGTGGTTGTGGCGTTGGCGATGGTTATAATGCTGGCAGTTCGCTGCTGCTGTGGGCAAGAGAGGGGAGTAGGACCTGCGATAGCTGCTTGGTTGGATTTCCCGAGTTAATAGTTGGTGGTTGTGGTGCAGTGGCGGTAGCGGCGGTGGCGATGGTTCTAATGCTGGCAGTTATCTGCCGCTGTAAGCAAGATATGGGAGCATGACCTGCGATAGCTTCCTGGTCGAACTACCGTGCCCGCGTTGACAGTTGGGGATTGGCACCAATGTCCCCCTAAGCGGGGTCGGGGGGGGTGTACTACCGTATTGCCATACCGTGTACACTTGCAAGCATGCACACGGTATCGTCAGCGGAGAAGCGAGGCCCACAGCTTGATGGAACAAGAGTGGAGATCAAGCGATTGATGGATGAATCTGGATGGCCGTTTTTTTTTAGTCTGTTTCGGGTTCCTTCATTACTGAGCGGAAATTACAATTTTGGGTAGACGCTACCTGTACTGCGCCGCCTGCAGTTTTATTACTTAATGCAATATCGCCTTTAGTATAGTTACTTTTGTACCCGAGGTCGCGTGGGTCTACACAGCAGGCAGGGGCCTACCGTATGCGACGCGATATGTGCGGGAAGCTGCGGGAGGAACAACTATCACTAATATTAACACACCTTATGAATCGAACACCTAGGGAAAATTAGGCCAATGCCAATGGCGCTGCTCTACAGTAGCTATTTATGTCAAGATTTTAAAATATACTGTCTGGAGGAATGGGCGAAATTGAGCCATTGGCAAATGGCCACCACGGAATTCGCTTGTCCCGAATGCTATCGCCATTGGAATTTGGCGTCTGACGTGGGCGTGGGCTGCCAGCAACGACTTCGCGCACGCGCTCCCAAGCGGGTTGGTCCAACCCTTTTAGGACCCACGTCTAGCCACCACGAAAAATATGATCGCGATGTAATCAAGCGTCCAGAAAGAGCGTGCGGCAGTACTATTAATAGTACGTAGCTCCATGCTGCACAGCGTGTCGCACAGCTCCAACCAATACCGTTCGGACACGTCCCCTGCCCCAGCGTCCCGGGCTGCTTCGTGTGGTCGGTGCTGCAATAGTCACTTCTTACAACGTTTGCCCCCCCTGGAATCCCAAACGCGTGGTCAGTTTTCGTCACTTTTTCGATATGTTTTGCCTCGGAAGTCCCAAACGGGTTGACCTCTCGCAGCACATGACTTACTCGGCGTTTTATTGCGCTCTCACCCTATCTAGGACAGCCTCCTCCACTCGGTGTATTTCAGGACCCCAAACAGGGTTTGCCCCTCTTTTCCCACCAGAACCCCCGCTGTGCAAGGCGACTTCCCATGGCGTCACGGCGTTAGTGACGTAATGCCAACTCGCCTTCCACAGCGGGGGCTTTGGTGGGAAAAGAGGGGCGAAAGTTGAGTGCCACTAGCCCTACAGTCTAAGACTCTAAACTTAAACCACCAAAGCCACACCCCCACCAAAAAGACCCCGCGGGACCTTTGGTAGGAAAATAGGGGCGAAAGTTGAGTTCCGCTAGCCCTTCAAGACTCCAAACTTCAATCACCAAACCCAAACCCCCACCAAATGCCCCGTTTCCATTGCGTGACGGTCGGTGTGACGGAATGCCAACTCCACTGTGGAACCCTCCCCCCCTAAAGTGCAGTACCCACCTTCCTCATCGGGAGCTTTGGTGGGAAAAGAGGTGCGAAAGTTGAGTTCCGCTAGTCCTACGAGAGTCTAAACCTGAATCACCAAGCCCACACCCCCACCAAAGTCTTTGTTGGGAAAAGAAGGCGAAAGCTGAGTTCCACTAGCCCTAAGACCCGAGCTACGGTTGGGGGGGCAACCCTACTTTCACTACCGGATTAGGGCACTGGCGCGAACGGTTCGTTGACGATTGTCTCTGCGATATTTTCTCATGAGAAATAATTCCAAGGCGGTGCATATCGCAAAGCACAAAAACCACAAAAGCGTGCGACTTGCAAAATACACAAGGTAGACACTCGCGTTAGAGGCCTCAAGCCGCTGAAGTAAGAGGCCCTAACAGTGCCCCCCCCTACCGTAGCCGCGGTCCCTATAAGACACTAAACTTAAATAACCAAATCCACACCCCCACCAAATGCCCCGCTGTGGAAATGGCTGTTAAATAGCTGTTGGCATTGCGTCACGGTCGATGTGACGGAATACCAACTCCGCTGTGGAACCCCCCCCCCCTAAAGTGCAGTACTCGCCCTCCACAACGGGGGCTTCGGTGGGAAAAAAAAAAAAGAGGGGGCGAAAGTTGAGTTTCACTAGCCCTCTAAACTGAAATCACCAAACCTACCCTCCCCTACCAAAGGCCCCGCTGTTGAATGGTCGCTGGCGTTGCGTGACGGTCGATGTGACGGAATACCAACCCCGCTATGGAGCCCCCCCCCCCCTAAAGTGCTCCCCCTACGGTAGCCTAGGCCCCTTTTTGACAGGATCACCACCAATTCGGGTTTCGCAGCTACACGTCAGCAAAGACGTCGGGGGACAGCACTTTTACCCCTTGAAAGGAGAAATTTGCCTTATTTCCCTTGACTGGCACCAAGCTATTAGTTTTTAGTGTGGAACACTCGGTCCCTACACCTTTGAAAGCGCACGGTCTCCCTTGCTTGGCACATGTCTCCTGACACCTTTGAACGTAAGGGGCCGCTTGGTTTCCCCTTAGCGCTGGTGACATCCGCTCAACCCTTTCCCCACCGCAAGAATTTCCGACTCTATTTCCAAGTAGTTTGTCCCTAAAACGTGGGTGCAGTGCTAAATGGGCTAACAAGCACCCAAAGCCACGAGTTGTAACCCCTGCCCTGACACAGCGACAATAGCAGCAGAAAACACGGACGCGCCCCGATGGCTACCACCCATCTGTCCAATCCCCCCCCCTTCACCGTCTGCACCTTGTTCGCTGACTTCCCGCTCTTGTGAGCTCGTGGAACGCCCAAACTGAATGACCATACGCTCAACAAGCACCAAAATGCACGAGCTGCAACCCCTGCCCTGATACAGCGACAATGACAGCAGGAGACAGGAACGCGGCCCGACCACTACCACCCGTCTCTTCTATCTCTCCCTTTTCACCGCCTGCACCTTGTTCACAAACTGTTGCGGTCCCCCGTTCTTTTAAGCTCGCGGAACGCCCAAACTGCTGCTGCGAACGGTCATCACGATGAGGGTTGTCACTGTTGTTGTTCTCGGAAACATACGAGTCGGAAGGAAGAGCGATGGCGTCCAGACCGCTTACATCGCAAACGTCCGTCACGCAGCCGGCCCGCCAGACAAGCCGCCACCGCCGCCGCCGTCGCCCCTTCTCAACCTGCCCCCCCTGCCGCAACACCCCCGTCCCCTCTAGCACCGACGACGTAGCACACCCATCGACACGAGCATCATCAAGCGCATACCTTTCAACATCGCTTCCGCCGGGGGTGATATCAGCAGAAGCGTCATGCGCACATCTGTCAACGTTGCTTCCACAGGGGGTGTTGCTTCGTTGCACCCCTTGCTCTACCTGAGTGGAGAATACCCTAACACTACCTGCACCATCAGCAGGGGTGGGTCGACCTTGTCCTATTTCCCTAACGCTACCTCCATCATCCGCAGGGGTTCGACCTGATCCCACCCGCTCAGCGTTGGGAGACATAGACGCCAGCGAAGAAAAGTCCTCCACGATATCCCAGCGCGACAGTCTTTGGTCGCGGGAAACTGTGAACAAGGTTAGCAACACAGGCGGTCGGCCATTGCCTGCTGTCATCGAGCCCAATGCAGCCGAAGTCGTATCGGGGTCGGTGGAAACTGTCTCCGGCAGTGAAGATCGTTTAAGAACGGTAGGCCGAACGGTAGGAAGCACGCTGACCCCTTTGATCGCGGATCCGGCCGCTCCGTCCGTTCTTTCCGGCCCATCTCCGACAAGTCGCGCGTGGAGTCGTCTGGCGCGCAGAGTTAGGGTGGGGGGGGCTGCTCATTGGTGATGGTTTCCCGGAAAAATTGCACGAAACTTCAAGTCGCAAGTTGCATGGTTTGGCACGCAAAGTTAGGGTGGTGGGGGGGGGGTGGGGGGTGTACTCATTTCTTGCATAGCCGTAGTCATAATACCATAGACCCTCGCATCCCTACAATGCCGGGACGGAG
>JBBMKB010069332.1:0-14477 GCA_037833945.1 Alaria marginata
TATTTCTGGAGCCCCAAAACTCGAAAAATATTAGCCAGAAATATCGCCTCAAAAATTTGCCATAATAGTTGGTCTTAGCTATGGGATCGAAAAAGGAAATTTCAAAGGTTGTGTTTCTGTAGGGTACTCACAAAACTATACCGGGGGTATTTACTCCGGGTATTACCCTACAAAGGACTTCTGTAAGTTCTGTAAGGCACTCATACCCGTACCAGGAACTTCTGTTAGTTCTGTATGACGTTCATACCCGTACCCGGAACTTCTGTGAGTTCTGTAAGCCCGTGGTACAATACCCGGGGTAGGGGTACAGCATGTTTCATGCTTGCCAGGAACTTCTGTGAACTCTGTACGACTGTGCCACAAACCCTGGAACTTCTGTGAGTTCTGTGACACATCCCTACCCGTACCCGGAACTTCTGTAAGTCCTGTAAGACTTCCGTACCCGTACCCGGAACTTCCGTAAGAACCCTATACCCTTACCCGGAACTTCTGTGACTTCTGTAAGATTGTGGCACAATACCTAGGGTGCGGGTACAACCTTTCTGTACCGTACCAGGAAATTCTGTGAGTTCTGTATGATACGCCTGTGCCACAACACCCTAAACTTCAGTTAGTTCAGCGATACTTTTTCATCCGCACCTGGAACTTCCGTGACAGAAAGACAAATCGACCGGAAATATAGGGAAAATCGTCGATACACTCTGAAATAATGCGTCACATACTAAAATCAAGTTCAAAATAAGATTTACTTTTGGTTATTATGGAAGTTCGTAACAATCTAAGAATTTTCTTGTTGGCGCCAAGTATTTTTCCTATTTTACACTAAAACCAAGTAAATACCCGGGGGTCTTCACCCGGCCGGGTGTTACCCTACAAACAAAGAACTTCAGTAAGTTCTGTACGCCCTTGCCACAATACCGTGGGACAATACCCGGGGTACGGGTACAGCATGTTTCATACCTGCCCGGAACTTCTGTGAGCTCTGTACGACTGTGCCATAAACCCTGGAACTTCTGTGAGTTCTGTGACACATCCATACCCGTACCCGGAACTTCTGTAAGTTCTGTAAGACTTCCGTACCCTTACCCTAAATCCACAAACCCTACAGAACATAACCTTGGAAATTTCGTCGAAATTCAGCTTTGCAAGCTGCGTGTGATTCTTCGATCGCGCGTGTTACGGAGTGTTTAAAGACAGACAGCTGTGGAATTCAGAACGCATAATAAACGAAGTAGAGCATTTTGTACCTATTCTACACACGTTATACTCCCTGTGTACATACTCCCTGTATAAGTGGCAGACCAGCAGAGGTCCAGCCAAGGCCTGATGCTCGGGTTAGTGCTGTCGATTCATGATGCAACATGCGGTTGGTGTCGATATAATTTTACGGTCAAGATTCATCATGGACCAAAATAGCCTTTGGAAAAATTGTTCTGCTCACCTTGGCAGCATCCGAAGGAGTCGTTAACCTACACCTTGGAAAAGGAAAACATCTATAAAAACGCGCGGCCGGAGTATCACGCTTGTCACGCAGCTTGCAAAGATGAGCATCGACTAATAATACCAACATGATCGAACTCACAGCTGACGTATTTGAAATGCTTGTTATGAAACACAAAAACCGAAGTGAGACTCACGCGAGGGTCGGTTGGGTAGCGGAGAGCAGTCGGTGGTGCGAAGTGTCGAAGGGGCTGCCGTCCCGTGCAAGGAGGGGTGTCCACTACTGTGCGGCCTTGTGTCGGGTAGAGCAGAAACTGGAGCGAGTGGTATGGCCTGCGTCCTCTTGAGCGTGCACCGGTCAAACGTGAGGCTGGAGCAGTGTGCAGGCCTCCCCCTTGAGGGATTGAATAGCCCCCTAACCCCTGTCCAAGGTTCGTTTCGAATTCTATACCAAACCCAGAATTCACCAAACTTGAACCCAGCTGAACAAGCTCCAGTATCAAGCTCCACGGGGGAGCCCACGCCGAACTACCAACTTCGAGTTCCACTCTCCCCAAGGGAAGGCAACGCGATATATTGTTATTCTGCCCCTTTGAAGCTGCCTGTTCCAACGATCGGCGCCATCGGTGTTGAACTGAACTGGCCTTCCCTGGGCCACCCTCACCCCGTGAGCCTACTTACTGTAGTATGAAACGATTTTTTCCTCGCAACTTTTGCTAGCTTTGTGTACTTCGAGTCGCCGACCTACAGTATATCGTCCATGAGGACATGCTCACTTTGTAACGCGCGATAGCACAAATTGTAGAGATAATTATCGACGATATGCATGATTGCGTCTCACAGCAGTGTAGTGTTCAATAATAATCCACTGTAGTTCAAGTACTTCTACGTGGTTGTCGCGCCGGCTATTCTTCTGTCACTCCGTATGTTTTTTCTCGTATTTTTGTTATTGTTTTTTGTATATACTACTACAAAGCTTCGCCGCGGCGGGCTGACGGCTTCCTGTGGCTCCGCACATGCCCGTGATGGCAGAGTATGTAGTGCGTAAGCAAATCCAGGCCGTGAATGCGACAGAGTGCTGTCAATAGTTGCATAAAAAACAGATGTCTTCAGGCGAAGATAAAGAAAATGCTGAAAATCAGTACATCGAAGATCGCCATCTGGCACAATGTTTAGCGTATGAAATCAAAAGCAAAATGAGGACAGCAGCTGGCCGCCCACTCGGAAGTAACACGATGAAGCAAAGTCGACTAAAAAATGCTTCGAACGCCATCATTAGCCTCGGCTACTATGTAGTACCTTTACAGTCATTCCATCATGGACGTTCATGAAGAAAGTGGTACTCATTCGTACAGCAGCAGCAGCACTATACTCGGTCGCACAGCAGCAGCTGCGGCAGCAGCAGCAGCACTTCTACGAGTACTTGTTGTATAATAACAGACTCTCGTTTTTGCGTCATAAAGTCCCTACATGATGATTCGAGTACACATTCAACAACAAAAGCAGGCAGGACTCTTAAATAGCAGTAGCAGCACCATTAGACTAGTATACGTGCGGCAGACAGCAGTATCACATACCACATGCTCGCGACGATGCCAATACGATATTGTTTTTTTGGCCCAAGATGGAAATTGTACCTGGCATACATGTTTCCTTAATCAAAATTTACCTACGCTTGAGAAAAAACTGGCTCACGCTGAAAATCGAGCTACGACCTTGAATATTTCACGGCTCAAAGTAGGTTCTGGCCCACTTTTAAATGATAACCACGTTTTACTCAGGGCCCCGCACGAGTGTAGACGAGGCGTCCCCGGTGCGACAGAGGTCGGGAAGCACGATGAGGAAGTTACTGACCGAGGGGTGATCTTCATCGAAAGTTAGCGCGGCGAGTACTCGAAAATACGTCTAAGAATAGCTGAGGAGCGCTAAGGGCACACCGCCAACATTGAGATGTCTGTATTCATATTTATCTTTTCGGCAGAAGCTGTACTATTTCCAGCACAATAAAGGCTACGAAACACGGCTTACGGAAGGCATGATCCCTCCCGAACCACACCTTGTTCGAACGCTCATAAGGGCTTGAACAAAAGCTTATGTTTAGCGCCACATATCAAGATCGCAAAAAACGAAGTTGTGGTTGAGGATGTATTACGTTTTCCATATAGCATTATTCCTACCGCGAGAATACATATATATACTAGAAATAGTATCGCGTCTGCTAAGAATAATATTTGACAGCTCTTCTTACTCGAGCAACCAACAAAAATACACAGAAATAAAACGGACGCGGCTCTATAATAAAGCCTACCAGGAGGCCAGTATAGGCGTTTGAAGTTAATTTCTTGCAACATCGGCAGTTTTGGCCAACATATATGGCTTGCGTAGGACAAGAGATACTGTAGCTGTATGTCGTATTTTGGGACTAGGGCTGGCAGATTCTTGCGCTAGACTAATAGTAGGAGCATAATCCATCCCAGGTATATGTTTTTCGCTCGAAAACATCCGCAAGTAGACACACATGATACGTGTATCACACCACCACGGGATAAGGTAAACAAACCCTTGGTGGAGCACCATTCGCCCAAGGTATTTCTTGGTGTACGAATCCCCGCCAAATAAACGTGGAGTTTGCAGTGTTGACTTGCCACGTAGTTTTGGCGCCGCCTGGAGCCGCGTTTCGGTCTGATCTGCTGCTATATCACGGGCGGCGACTTGCCTGGGTACTCCTGTACAGTGACCACCACGCAGGGCAGAAGGTCGCGAATAACCATGGGTGATTTTACTGTTGAAAAAACATGCTCAACGCGCACGTCAACACGCGGCAGCGGTTTGCAGCCTGTCATTGTGTACAAACGTCCGCCCACTTTGCCCAGTACACCTTGTACATATATTTTCGTGTTCTAACAGCAGCAACACAGCATTGCAACAACAGCGGTAGCAACGCGACGACACAGCGGGATAACCCAGCTGCAACAACTACATCAGCAAAACTAACTACAGTTGTATGTATAACCTTATTTGTTTTGGGGTCTACCTGGTACGGCAGTGCCACATTCTTGTCTGACCAGCGTCTGCGTTACAGTTTTTGATTTTTTTGTATGCATGAATCCGGTGTACGAAACCCCCCCAAAAACTGAAGTTATCTGTTGCACTGTCGCTGTGGATAGCAAGCATTCAAGGTACATTCGTCTTGCACAACTGTCTCGGGGGCTTGCTCCTGCTGCCGGTACTCTGTTGCTGCTGTTACAATTTTACCCGGTATATCGTGTGTTTCACTAAGATGAGCTCCGCGGGCGGCTGTGCTCCGCCGGCTGCATTTGCTCGACGAAGCAGATGGAGCAAAATGTAAACCAGACAGAAGGGACAGAAGATGCGCACGAATTGTGCTGTGGGAGACTTTCAAATGAAAATATATGTGCGATGCAGCCAAATCTATGCGGGGCCTCCTCACAGTCTTATGCGCGGAAGAAGCAACTCCGAGACTAAGTTTAGTGAAATGCCTACTTTACGACAGCAGTACAGCAGTGGTAGCAGTCCTATCGTATGCACGAAGAACTCGTACGTACATACCTGGTAGCGTGTATCGTGCGATCATGCGGTGAACAAACAACTGCTGTTAATAGCGGAGTTTTTGGTACTCGTGTTGTGGACGTTCGTGTAGCACCTCCGCGTCCTTGACCCGACTCAGCCTTACTTGTATGAAGACAAGGAAGCATCATAGCAGGACTGGCTGTCGACTCAAAATATTTTACCATGTTCAAAGTGTAGGCATGCGCGCGAGAGCAATGAATGAGGTAATGCAGGGAAGAGGCTCGGCCCTGGCGTCGAGACACTATAATTATAACTCGAGGTCGTGTTCAGGTCGATAGAGCATGATCCCGGGCACAGGGAACCAGATCAGAGGCCCAGCTCTCCGGTCGCAGAGCACACACCGGACGTGGAGCCATCGTGTGCACGCATCCTACACACCCCGCCTACCTTGTTGGGATGTAGCTGGTAGGTTGGTTGGGCTTTATAATGTTGGTGTTTTGTGTCTGTTGCGCAGCTCGCCCTGGCCGTGTGTTGCTGTTTGTGTCAGCTTGTTGTTAGACATGCCGCAACCATCGATTTGCTTTGTTGTGTATCTATTGTGTGATAGAACACAAACAACCAAGATCAACGCGGAACAACAGCCGCAAACGATTTGAAACCCTACCAGCAATACCGACCAAACATCTTAATCGGCATCACATACGAAAAAGCTTTGATCGATCAAACTGAAAATATATATTTTCGGCCGGCAAGTTAGTGCCAAGAGTAAGCTAAAATGCCAATGAACTCCGAACGATGCCTTCGGAGGTCACCGAAAGCAGAGTACAAACGTTTATACCATGTGTCATGTAAATAATTTTCAAACCGATTAAACGCAAGGAGGGATACCCTCGATAGTGCACACTAAGCTGTTGCTGTGTGTGCATTGTTCAAGGCCTTGTTTACCACACGCTTCTCTCTAGGGCGCATGGTCTCTCGTGTTGTGAACTAGATATATGGTACCCAGCGGTGTGATGGCTGTTGTAAAGTATGTGTGGGGTAAAATATGGCCTGCGGTGCGGTGGCAGCACAGCACCAAGGCCGTTGTAGCTGCCGCCAGCAGGCCGTGACACACTGCTCTTTGAAACCCTCTAGTTTGGAAGGCGTTCGTCCACGAAAACGTACCCCTAGCCGAGCCTATTTGCTCTCCACGAACCGTCCAGAGTTCGTATACCCCCTTTTGGTTTTCGGCGCTGATCTGCGACGACCATACATCTAACCTCTCTCACGGTGTCGTGGACAACAAGAAGGAGCGTAACCGCTATTTTCTGGTAGCCTAGAGCTATCAGCCTTAAGGATCGGAAAAACTGGGTATTTCACCGATTAGATTTCACCCCGTAGAAAACACACAAAATAACAAACTGACCGGGACGATTTGGAGAGCCAAGTTCTTCCTAATTGAGAAGGGCACACACCACCTCATCATGATGGCGTTATTTTTTTTCACAGACCCGTTGCTCGTCTTTTGCACCCTTTATATTGTCGGAACATTATTTTCGAAAATTGTGGAAGAGGATGTGTTACCCTGCGTGTTGGGCATTAATCCTCTTGACTGGTATAAGTCAGGTACGGCAGTCGTGGTCCCTCAGTAGTAGTGTGGCGCCTTGCCATCAAACAGTACCCGTACTACCGTCGTACCCCTCACTATCGTCGATAACGGAGCACTCTCTTTGATGAGGTCGTGACAAACGAATGCTACCGCATTAAATAGGGGCGCCGCACTAAACAGTACCGCTCTAGCGTAGGACCACGACTCCAGCAAAATCCCAGAATACAGGAGTGTAAACACCAATTACTTCCTTTCCGCGGAGGTGTATGGGGTGAACTTGTTGTTGTGTAGTGTGACGTCGAAAGCATTTAGTATCACATGGAATGTAAATTAGACACGACACAACAGTTGAGACTCCACCGTATAGACTCCAGCGTATAGCCATAATCGTTAAGATGTTCCTTTTTGTTTTTGTTTTTGAGGTTTCGATGGTTGTGCGCTTACAACCTCTATCGCGCAGTCCGTCGCGCCGAAGCTCGGGGTGCAGGCGGAGCTACAATAGTCATTTACTTGCCTGTTGTTCATGTTCCTGCTCGTACGGCTATATGCCCCGTTTTACTCGAAGTTAACAGGATAATATGGAAAGGCGAACGAGTGCATGTGGTTGCTGTGTGGTGAGTATTATTGCAGAACATTTTTCGAAGCTCAGTCGCTCAAAATCTCGTTTACCCTTGGTTCCACGCACCGCAGGTGCGCAAGGGTCTGCCGAACGCACCTCAGCTATATTTTCCCTGTCTGACCTCGGCTGACGGGGCGTTTTCGTTTGTCCCCGTGGAGACGATGCCGCGCTGCCACGACCAGCATTGTCAATTGTCGGCGAGCTTCAATGTCAAGGGAAGCAAGACGGCGGTATTCTGCAAGAAACATGCTGAGGGCTGTATGGTGAATGTCGCCAGGAGGCAGTGCTTGCATGATTCATGTGCGAAGGTGCCGGGCTTCAATTTTGAGGGGAGCAAGACGCCGGTGTTCTGTAAAACACATGTCGAGCACGGCATGGTCAACGTCATCAGCAAGCGCTGTTTGCACGACTCCTGCAAGAAACATCCGGCGTATAATACCGCAGGCGGCCGGACGGCGGTTTTTTGCAAGACACATGCAGAGGACGGCATGGTGAACGTGAAGCACAAGCGTTGCTCACATGAGACCTGCACCACGTCCGCGAATTTTAATATCAAGGGCTGCAAAACGCCGGCATTCTGCGGGCGACATGCATCGGTGGGTATGGTACACGTGGGTCTCAAGCCCTGCTTGCATGACTCCTGCACGACGAGACCGAACTTCAATGTCAAGGGCAGCAAGACGGGAGCGTTCTGTAAGCAACACGCTGGGGACGGCATGGTCAACGTCTTCGCCAAATCCTGTGCACACGATGGATGCTTGACGTTGGCGAATTTCAATTTTGAGGGCAATAAGAAGAGTGTGTTTTGCAAGAAACATGCAGAGCACGGCATGATCAACATTCGAGATAGATGCTCACGAGAGTCGTGCGTTAAGCCCGCGTCCTTCAATTTCGACGGCATCAGGACGCCGGCATTCTGCGTGGAACACGCTGAGGATGGCATGGTGAACGTCAGTTACAAGCGTTGCGCACACGATGCCTGCACGCGACAAGCAGGCTATAATGTCGAGGGCGGAATAGGGGCATTGTTCTGCTCTAAGCATGCTGAGGATGGCATGGTTAACGTCAGCAAAAAACGTTGTTCACATGATGCCTGCAAGAATAAACCAGCCTTTGGGGTCGAAGGCAGTAAGAGAGCAATTACCTGCAAGCAACATGTTAAAGACGGTATGGTGAAGTTTATCCAGAATCGCTGCTCCCATCCCCTGTGCGTATCGTGGCCGAGGTACAACTTCGAGGGAACAACAACGGCGGTGCTTTGCCAGAAGCATGCTGAAGAAGGCATGGTTAACGTCGGAAAGAAACGTTGTTCACAGGGTACCTGCAAGAAAATACCAACCTTTGGGCTCGAAGGCAGTCAGAGAGCGATGGCCTGCAAGCAACATGCCGAAGACGGTATGGTTGAGCTTCTCCAAAATCGTTGCCTTCATCCCCTGTGCGTGTCGTGGCCGAAATACAACTTCGAGGGAAGACAGAGGGCGGTGCTTTGCCAGAAGCATGCCGAAGACGGCATGATGAACCTATTTGTGAAGAGGTGCTCACAAGACGGTTGCACAACACGACCGAGATTTAACGTCAAAGGCAGCACGGAAGCCGTGTTCTGCAAGAGTCATGCCGGGGCTGGCATGATAGATGTCATCCACACACGTAGATCTGTGACTATCCGCGTGGCAAGGAAGAACCGTGAAGACAACGGCCGCGGGGCGGTCGCCAAACGGGCCCGTCAGGGTGTGCCGCACTCCTTGATTCCCGTGGTGGAGGTCCAGCCGTCTGCGTGACCTAAGCCATCCCACGGTACGGGTTCTCCTTTCGGGACCAAACGTTCCTGACCTATTGAGCAGAGAGGAACTTCCGTTTTTTGTATTCTTTACGAGTACATTGGTTTTAATGACTAGCGGGTATATATGTTAGTCGGGTTGGGCGAACAGATGTCCTCGCTACTATTTTTCAGATGAGATATGAAGCTCCTCATGTCAGGAGCTCAGAAACGTTTGCTGCACTCCCTGACGTGGGACGACTTACCTGTCAACGCTGAGTAAGACAACGATGGTATAAATGAGAGACGTTGTGCCTCTACCGTACATGACGTGAACAAATTTGTTTTGAAGCTGTTTTTAATCGAGGAAAACCACGTTTTTTTTTCACTCCCGTTAAATGCAATGGACGTTGCATACGTTACGGTCGCAACCGCAAGCAGAAGTTGGTATCGCCCGTTCTAAAACCCCTGAAACCCCTTACATACCCACGGCCACGAGAGAAGACGACTCATTTGTCAATCGCCCCTGTCAGTCGCGTGTTTTCGGTGGTGTAGCCTGACCAGGAGACTTGGACTGGCCAAGACAAACAGGCTGACAAGGTTCGGCGAAACCGTATTGTAAATCTTAGCGACTAGATCCTGAGCAACGTGGAAGCGAACTAAGTTAATGTCGCATCAGTCATTTGGCGGTTTCGATGAATGAAATAACTTTGTGTGGCAGTGTGAGTGTTGCTGTTCGGGGGCACCTGGAAGGCGTCTATGGGATATATCGTGCAGAAACCGCACACACACGCCATTACCGGGCCGTTACCGGACAGTTCGTTTTGGAGCCCCCTTTGGTTCCTAATTCCGCAGGAGGGAGGTTGCAGTGCCGGGGCAAAAACGGTTGCGAACATGCAAGGAGATTGTTGGCGTCACCATTGCCATGCCGGTTGCACGCGTCTATGTTTCACCACTCAACCTACAGTAGATGCGGAAAAGCTACGAATCATATATATAACATTTTCGAGTGTGGCGGAGCGCACTTGACGAGGCAAGACGGTTTCGTTGTTTGTGGTAAACGAGACGCGAAGAAGATTACGAGTGCCGGGTTTATCGGTTCTATTCAAATGAACAATCAAACTTAACGCCAGACGATAGGCATACACTTATAGCAACCTACGTCGTACAGGAAAACCCGATAAAAAGTTTATACGGGGATTTAGGCAGAGCGTAATCAGAACACTCCTGTTCGGGGAACGGGAAGGGGGAGGCTAGCTAGAGTCCCCGGAATGTTGCTGTGCGACGAGGCGAGATGTGCGTGGAATAATCTGTATACATCATGCGTGCAACAATTTACAGTGGCACCAGCTTGCTCACCTGGAGATACTTGCACTCGCCTTCATGATGCAATCGAGTAAAAACGTTGGGGAAGCGTTGGAAGGGCAACACAATGATCTATATCACTGGGGCCGACATTACGCCAATGACCAGTTGCCTCTACAAGAGCATCAAACCGCGGCAGAGATATTCGAAATGGTAACGCCTTCTCAATAGTATTCGCCAGGGAGAGACATGATTAGTAATAGTCTAAAAACACGGGAGAAAATGCGGAAATAATAGGTGCAACGTTAAACAGCTAAAGTGGCCATCAACAAGAAATCTAAAAACAAACTTGACATCCACGTGAGTGCTCAGACACGGGGCAGCGTGCAACCAGGGACCTACGCCAAAGCTAGGAGTACACAGGTTGTCTCTGCCCTGGTCTGGTAATCCAACCTGTTGGTTGCTGGGCCTACTGCCTGCTAGATACTCGTTCCACCTCCCGGCTATCTTCTGCGGGAACGGCGAGTGGTTCTTACTCAAGGTAGCCGACATTACGACTGCCAGCAATAACGTGTACACGCTTCTCTCAATATCACCATCCCGTATCGGATGCTCGAGGGCCTATCGTTGCAAGGGGTTCAGCCTGCCAGTATCAATTAAAATATGAAGGTATGGAGAACGTCAACGGCTGTGCTGAATACTCGTAACGCTGCGACCAAACGCCTGGGCGTTGGGGTGGGAATTCAGCGGTAAACATATCGCGCGGGGTACGCGACGACCTACGAGATATGCCGCTCGCCGATGCCTGTTGATGCAAACCGATATTGAACATGCTCTAGTCCACCTACTCTCTCTACTATTTTCCATTAGGACATCCAAAGGAAAGTTGTGCCCCCAATAAATTAAAGTCTATTCAAGATAGGCAACGCAACGTGGCCTGGAAAGCAACCGAACAGCTCGGGCCCCGTCACTGTCGATTCTAGAGAAGCGCAATCAAGTTTCCAGGCGGTCCTGCGTGTTTCTTGCGATCGATGAATGTTACAATACCGGTAAGCATCATACACTCCATTTTCGCCGCGTCCAAACGCACACCAAAAAGGGATGTTGTTTTCGGCAACAAACGTGGGCCGAGCTCAAGAACCGAGTGACAGGCACCGCGCCAATCGCCCACATATAGAGTGGTTCCCAGCGACCAATCCTGACGAAGTACGTGCGCCAAAGCAACAGTTGCCCACCTTCGTGCAACCTGGTAAAAAGAGAACTACCGCCTGGATCTGGGGAAACAGCCACCTCACGGCCTTGATGTGTGCCCCAGATGATTATTTCTGCGAAGCGGGCGATAGCATCTGAGAAAAATCCCGACGGACCCGCTACCTGTTCGCTTAGACGCCATCGCTGTCGATCTCTTCTTTTGCAACGCGGATAGTCGCAGGGACACGTGGACGTTTGCGGTAGATCACATTTATCATACCTTCCAGGCAATGCTCCTTACAGAACAAGGCTGTCGTGCTGCCTATGACGTTAAAGCTAGGTCGTTTTTGGCAGTCGGCGTGTGAGCAACGCCTTCCCAACGGGTTCGAATTACCGCCCGCGGCATGGTTTCTGCAGAACGCCCGCGTATCGGCGGCCGCGGCATCATACGCGGAAAATTTCGTGCAGGTGCCATGTGAGCAACGTCTGCGGACGACATCAACCATTCCGTCCTCGGCATGGTTCCAGCAGAACGCCGGTCTCTTGCTCTCCTTGACGTTATAGCTCGGTTGTTTCACGCAGGCATCATATGCGCAACGTCTGTTTTTCACGTTTACCATGCCGCTTTCGGCATGTTGCGAGCAGAGCACCGGTTTCTTCACGCCCTCGACATTAAAGGACGCCTGCTTCGTACAGGATTCCCTAGCGCATCTGTTCCGTACGTTGATCATGCCGTCCTGGGCATGACTCTTGCAAAACACCACCTTCGTATTGCCTTCGAAATTGAAGCCCGGTATCCTGGGGCAGCCATTATGTGCGCAGTGCTTGTTTTTAACGTCAACCATGCCCTCTTCCGCATGTTGCTTGCAGAACGCCGCCTTTTTTTCGCCCTCGGTATTAAAGCTCGGCGCCGTCGTGCATGTGCCATACGAGCAACGAGCGTTATTGACGTCAACCATGCCGTCATCAGCGTGCTGCTTGCATGAAACCCCACCCTTGCTGCCCTGGACGTTGTACGTTGGATGCTTGACGCAGCCCCCGTGTGAGCAACGCTTGCTGCGTACGTTCACCATGCCATCCTTAGCGTGCTTCTGACAGAAAACCGGCTTCTTGCTGCCCGCAGCGTTGTAACTTGGAAACGTCCCACAGGCATCGTGTGCGCAACTCTTGACAAGGATGTTCACCATGCCGTCCTCAGCATGTTTCGCACAGAATTTTGGTTTCTTGCTTCCCTTGACACTGAAGCTCGGTACCGTTTCGCAAGTCTCTTCCAAACATCGTTTGCCGGTAAAGTTCAACATGCCGTCCTCGGCATGTCGCTTGCAGTATTTTCCCGTCTGGGCACCCTTAGCATTGAAGCTTGCAGATACCTGACACTGATCCTGGTGGCAGCGCGGCATTCTTTCAACAGCTTCTGAGCGACCGCCGTCTGGCAACCCGCGAGGGCAGGCGAACAGGGCTGCGCTGTCGGGGCCTGGTCTCTCCACACCTAATTTTTGTTGGATAAGACGAACACACGAATCACCAAACACTCTAGAAGGTCATGGCATCATTTCAATGTGGCAATCGAACTGTGCGCCTGTGAGGTGCATTCCATCAATGTTTCTTGGGGTACTTGTACAAACCAAAAAAGGAGAAACGGCAAGTTTTACCCACGACAACTCGAAGGAGAACTACTTAAAGATATCGATTACGCAACCTATACATTCGGAAAAGAACGGACGGCAAAGCCGATGGGGACAAAAAAAGTGCGATCGGGGAATGGACAGCGCCTTACTCCGGACTCTGGACAGCTGTTTTCTGCCCGATCGATAAATTGCATTGCAGTTGTTGTTGCTGCTGCTGCTGCTGCTGCTGCTGCTGCTGCTGCTGCTGCTGCTGCTGCTGCTGCTGCTGATGTGGCCGCTGCGGATGTCAAAATACCCTCACACAAGTCCTACCACGACTATTGCGGCTCTTATATGCAGTACGAAAATATGGATGCATTCCACAAAACCTCATACGACTTTGAGCCGAACTGATCATGCTGTGCATGCAGCAGAAGTGGTATGATAAACGTACCGTTAACTGTGTTGCCGCTGTCGGACTGCACCTGACGAAACGGCGAATATTAAGAACGCAGAGGAATAGAGGTAATGCTGTAAACTCACATCGCTCTTCAGTAAGCTAATCTCTAGCTTCGATCCCTCGGAATATTCGCCCTAAACCATCGCTTCACACACTCTGCGGGCTCGACGTTTATTATATTTCCCAAGCGGCTTTACTGACCCGGCCTACATTTTAGGTCTTTGTACGTAGCACCTGGGCGTCTTAAAACGGCAGCGTGGTTGGTTTTAAAACCAACCTACGATAAACGCGAGCTACGATAGAGAGAGCACTCTCTTGGCCAGTCCGTGGGTCGGTTGAAGGGAGATGTGGGTGGGTGGATGCGTGGGTCACTGAGAGGGTTGGTGGGTTAACGGGTAGTTAGGGGTGTAAGTGGGTGGGTGGGTAGATGGGTAGTTGGGTTGGTGTGTGGGTGGGCGAAAGGGTGTTGAGGATGAGTGAGTAGGTACGTGAATCGTACCCCCCGTTATGTGACAAATGAATACCTGGTAGTAGGTACGGGTAAAAATACTTTGCAGTAAAACGTAAACGGTGTCAACAAATTAGTGCCGAAGAATGTCTTGTTAACGAGCAGCAAGTCCAAGTGGTAAATAACGGCGCGGCGTAGTAGCTCTAGCACTTTTTATTCAACTTGACACGTTGTGACACTTCCTATGCGGTTGAGCTCAACTATAGCCAAGAGCTTTACAGCTGGTGCCAGGTATGTATCGTATGTATCCGATACGTTTGACTGTGTTTGTTGGCTTGGTTGTGAGATTTTGTTTTTATAGGTTGGTATTCAAGTTTACGACAACACCAACAACAATACCAACACCAACGACGACGACGACAACGACATCCACAACAACAACCACAACAACAACCACAACAACAACCACAACGACAACAACAACAACAACAACAACAACAACAACAACAACAACAACAACAACAACAACAAC
>JBBMKB010069343.1:0-14477 GCA_037833945.1 Alaria marginata
ATGAGGAGTATTGGTCTCGGGGCGTTGGAGACTGATGGTTCTGTGCCCTGGAGGCTCTGTTCTCTGGTGCCAGGAATGCAGTAGATCGAAGCTAAATTGGGGATTCGCGGGGCTGGTCCGTGGAACTTCTCCCAATAACTCAAACAGAAAGGCTAGCCGGCCTCAGAAGATTCGATAGTACACTTCCTTGTGACCTGAAAGCTGGACCTTCTTGCACCAAGAACACGCGAGCGAGACAGCTTTGTGTGCCCAATGTTGATGCTTTAGACAACGATATACATCTATTGCGAGCCGCCAACACCAACCGTGTGCTGCTCACTGCTGAATATGGCCAGATTAGCGTAGTATAATACCACTAACATGCTACCACGGTGAGCAATTTCTTACGGATTATTGTGTGAATAATATATGGTTGACTCCCAACTGCAACGAAAACTTGATTACTCGAAATGGCAACACGCTGTCAAACTAGTGAAACTAGTACCGCCAAAAAGCCACAACCATGTACGACAACCGCAAGCGAAAAACTTAAGCGCACCAGCAACGTGCCGGACGCATGCTACGGTAGGTGTTATATAAAGATAGTTGCAATAGTCCTCAATTGAGAAGGGCCTCTTTTTTTGTGGGTTATGTACATACATGATTGTCCCGAAAGAACCAAGATAACAGATCACACGCCGTTTGGGTCAAACGGTGCCCTGAGTAAAACTGAAGCTTCGCGCTTGAGTCTTTTTGTTTCTTTCTATTTTTTTTTAGTTGTACCCTTGGAAAGCAGGTTTCGGTAAGGATGGCTAAAGGCCTATTTCAGTATATTTATTTTCCTGATTATTACCAGGAAACCACATTCTAGAGCCGGTATTCAAAGTTTAAGCGTAGCAATCGTGGGGATAGGCTATACGATCATCATACGACTTGCTTTGGGTGAAAAATATTATTTTTTTATGGCGCCGAAAACAATTTTGTTTTTTCTTTATGGTGGGAGCGAAAGGTTGCGTCGGGTGTATGCATGCACTATTTTTAATAGTGGTGCCTTAGGCACGGCAGTCATTGATCTATCGTCCCCGTTCTAACACCCGCTCGCGCACTGACGTAGGTCCAGCACACGCGCTTGTAGCCGTGCCGCTAGTGAGGCTTCCTTGCAATCCGGGAGACAGTATTCCGCCACACCTGGTGACCGTAAAATATGCCGGTTGACAGTACTCTTGCCCCTTTGTTTAGACGGACAACCATCAAGGCACGGCCTCCTCACAACCTGGGAGACGGCAGTCCGCCACGCCCGGTGGTAGTCAAATATCTCGGTTGGAGGCCCTCTAGGACTTGCCCCTTGACGGACAGCCGTCAAGGAACTCCCCACACTAAAACTAGTTAATCAAGTCTAAAGAGGCTTTGACGGGACAAAACGTGACCGTCAACCTTTAACTGACGGACTGCCGTTGAAGTCAAGGTCCTCCCCACACTAAAAATATATAGAGTCCTCGACGGGACACAACTGGATCGCGAATCGACATATTTGGTGGTGACGGGACCGAAACGCGGAAATACAGGGATCTCTGGCAGAAGAGGATGCCGATGAGATGGTGGCGATCGTTTCACGTGTGAGTCCGGTGCTGGTAGATAGAGGTGTCTCCTTCAGCGGTAACCATCATATCGTCTCCCTCGAAGCTGGAAACGAACTCCTTAGGTTTGAACCTATTATTAGTATGTTGCTTGCCCTCCGACAATGTGCAGCATTATCTTCAACGTTGATCACTCAAAACATTCCCGAAAGAAGAAAGCCACGGATACAGAACGAAGCCTATACGAAAAGTCTAGGGCTCCCCTTTCTATCTTATAAGTATCTATACAGCAGTAAGGGTCCCTCTACAGTGCCAGTATGTGCCAGCCGGAAACACCGGTATATAAACAGCACTACTCCGTAAAAAACGATATCACTACTGGTCTTTCCCATATGTGCCAAGCGATGTCACAGGTACCCAACCCTGTAGCAGGGAACCGACACAACTCAGCCGGCTCTGTAGACGGGAAGTAAAAATGTATCCAAGTTTCCATACCGTACGCAAGTGATGTAATTATTAGCTCCGTAGTTCAGGCGGGGGCATTGTCTTCAGTCGTTGGAGTCGCCGACGATATGCCGCATGGCGAACCAAATGGCCCATCTCGTGTCCCGCTTTCCGACAATAAATCAGTGTTAACCAACCCCCCGTATCCCCAACTCTTCCCAGACCAAAACACCTTCAATATTATTAGCTCCGTGGCTCAGGCTTAGGTACTACGGCAGTACTGTTTTCTTCATCGTTGGAATCGTCACCCATATGCCGCATGGTGAACCATACGGCCCAGAGCACGGCGAGGATGAGCATCAGGTTGACGGCGACCAACCCTCCCCCGAAGGCGGATCGGCTGGTCTCTCCCGCGACGTCTGCTTTGATCAGCACCGCAAGAAAGCTGCTCAAAACGATAAGCACGCATCCCTGCCGATGGATACACAAACAATGGTGCGTAGCAGAAAAGGGTGAGGATACGTGCAAGGAAATCGCTCAAAGCGCGTAAAAGTACGCAGCCCTGTAGATCGTTTCACGAACGAAGCCAGTGGCGAGTCCAGAAGCAGGAGAACAACATCATTTTTCTTGCTTGCCGTTTCAACTAGGCGATTCCGTCGTCCTCTAGGAAGTTGCACCGTAATAATGCTACTACGGTAGATTGTGTAAGATTAAAAAAAGCAACCCGGGGCGTGTACTGCGTGGCCGGGGCGTTGTCTGAAAAAACATATCGTGCCTTCTAGCTCCCCGGGGCGATACAAAAAGTAAGAAGAAAACACACACCCTTCATACACTCAGCAACAACACAACAACAGCAGGTGTTGGTTATGTCGCAATACAGCAGCACCGATAAGGCGTTAAGAATCGGTAAAACCACCGAAGGTCGTTCAAACTCCTGGGGAAGCTTGCGCCATCCTATTAACAGTTCAGCGGCGCCCACGATTAGGGGCACGCCGGCGCCCGGTCCCGCGCCTGCTCCCGCACCTGCTACGCAGGTGGTACAGCGCGGACCGCTCACTCGCATTTACCCTCCGAGCTTTGACCTGGAGCGTTCAGTGGGGCCAAAGAGGCGGCACTCCTATTCGACAGCGACGAAGCTGAACGTGATCGAGTACACCCGCCTCCGATACCCCGACGGCGGCGTTGTGGGAAATCGTGGAGCGGCGGCGGGACTAGGGCAGGGGCTGCGTCCAAGGCGGGTAATATTGGCTGGGTGATACTTATTTTTATAAGGCAGAACGTCTTGAAACAGTTTGTTATCTGTAACTACTTACTTTGTCAGCGGCTGGTTGTGTATGTTTTGCTGTTGCGCAACACATGTATCTGCCCATAAGTCGGCATCTGTACCGCCTTGCTTGCTTCGGAAACTCTCCATTCCCCTCGCTCAAATGTCTTCCCAGCTCTGCCCCGGAGCGTTTATCCCGAGTATTTGGAAGGGGAGGGCGTTTACTATGTGCCCGGGGCGTTTTTCGCATGTTTGCTTAAATGGGGGGGTTTACACCGCACTATGCTCGTATTCACTGAGAACAGGGTCCCGGGGCGTTTACTCCGGGCGGGGCATTTACTAGCATTATTACGGTGTTTGCACACTTTCGGTAGCGTATATGTATTTGAGTTATTGCGACAGGGCCCCTCAACTGCCTACGATTACGCCATGCTGTCAACGTACCGCGAAACCTCTGTTCGACATAGTATCGCCATTTCGTAACCACATTACTGCAGTACAGTACGTAGAGCCTGTCGGGCATATCTCAACGACATTCTGGTTTACCAGTAATAGTAGACCGCCCTACTGTAATAACAGCTGTTGTTTATCACACATTGACTCATCACCATTCTCTAGTCCGTAGTCACAGGACAGGCTCCAGTAACTCTGGAGTCGGGTCAGCACACAAGCACACCAGCACACCTTGAAGTTCATGCTGACAACTCACCAGGCGGTAGAGCCACGAGTCAGCCGGGTCCAGATGCGGCCGCATAAGCTCGAACCCCAGCAGACTCACAAATGCGAAGGCACAGCCAACCGCCGCTTGAGTCGCGCTGTGGGGCGCGATGACGATGAGCAGATCTGTCAGAAATACCCTCCGGCCGCACTCGATGACCTCGTAGTAGTACAAGTCGGGGTCTGGGCACAATTCACGACGGAGGGGGGTGATGATGCGCTATCGCGTGTTGCTTCTCTTCTGAGGCGGTGACAACACAGTGAAACTGGACGACGCACAGAGACTTCGGATACATTCGCGTAGTAACCCACATGCCGGTATATACATAGTACCGTTCCTTTCATGTAGAGATATGCGAGAGACATAGAGTAATCGAACCATAGACTGCGGGAAGGAAAATCTCACGCGAGCAACCACACGCCTGGTATATTCAAGATGCTTTTGCCACCAACCATAAAGCCAACCCATTATTGGAAAACTCCTAATATCCCCAAGAAGCCATCGTTTCCGTTTCCTAATACAGCACAATCAAAGGTAAAGCAGTCGACATTTTCACGGCGCGTCGTGACAGTCCTCATAGTCTTGACGGGATGGCAGTGACATGGCAGGCGCAGCGCCGTGAAGGCCTATCACACTGTTTTGAAGGCCCATGGTGGTGTCATGACAATGCCATAGAAATGTCGAATAATGTGCAGAGTCGGTTTGACGCGTGATGGAGCCGGGAATACTTCAAGGCACCAGTATCTACTCATGGGCGGAAGAAGCTGCAAGATCATTGGCCGGGGGCGCCATATGGGGGCACTAGGGTCTGTCAGTAGGTTCCACTGCTTGTAGCGGCGGTGGCGGGGGCGTATTGTAACAGCTGGGTGGCGTGTCGATAATCCCCACGAGTATACACTACCTGGTTCCTGGTACCTGCAGCTTATATATATGGTACTACAAAGATTTTCGGCGCTGAGGCGCATAGCGCATTTGATGTGTGATATGTTGGGGATTCTTCGCACCGAAATTTGTTGCCTCTGACCTCATTACTTCCAAAGAGTGCAGAGGTGTGACCGTCAAGCGACAAGATATCGCAAACAGTGTGAGGCACCTCGAACCCCTCCTCACTATTTTCAACGAGTGCCAACAGGTCACCGTCAAGCAACAATTCGTCCCAAACAGCGCGAGGCGCTCAGAACTCCTCTCGCGCAACCGTACCACAGGAGCACTGCGCACCGATTATAAGATCACCCAGCCAGGTGCCAGCCACGAGCTCTTATCTTAGCAAATCTCACCGAAATCTTTCCACAGAAACATAAAGGGGACGAGCTCCGGGTGCTCCCTCCGTGCCTCCACCCTTTCCTCGAGCTCCCGTAGTGACAGCTCTTCTAAGGGCTGCACATTCGACAAAGTAAGCAGTGTCGTGGACTGAATACCGTCTCTTCTCGCTAAGTGCTCTCTCGTTGGTTCCTCATTGGCGCCGTTTGCCTCGGGTTTGGCGTCGCCGGCGTAGTAAATGCGAGGGTTGAGCAACTCCCGGTGTTTCCACAGAACCACGGAATACAGGATGGGGATGCCGATCGGGTACACCTTCATTGGCAGCGGCAGCAAGAAGGTGCGGATGTCAGTTCAGCCGAAACACAGTAGGTCAAGTTTCGCCGAAACACATTAAGTCAAAACGATCCATACATAGTCCATACCCCGCCTCCGGCATGCAATCAAAATTGTGCGAACCCGCATGCAGTGCACACTCCTTTGGTTTTGGCGCCAGCGTAAATGCGAGGGTTGAGCAACCTCGGTGTTTTCGCAAAAACACGGAATACAGGACGGGAATTTGATCGGGTATGCCTTGACAGCGGTAATAAGAAGGTAGGGACAGTTCAGCCGAAGCACAGACGCATGCTAAGGTAAGGGAGCGACAAACAAACATGAGACTCCTCGCCTGACGAGTCCTCTAGCTCACCGCAAAACGGACGGAGATGGTATTAAATTATACGCTAAAACCCGATGAACACTCCCCCCATGGCCTAAGTACATACAAAGTATAGCGAATAATATCGTAAAGCGCGAATGAGACTCCAAATACATTGGATAGTTCCTGAGTTGAGAATCCCTGTCATTCAGAAAAGTTTCGGTCAAAACGTGCTATTAAAATACCTAAACCTTAGCACGCGTCCACGCTAGACCTGGACGGTCCATACCACACGTCCTGCACACAAAAGAAAATTGGTCTAATATGCACGAACCCGCATGCGCCGTACTGATTCGACTGCGATAAATGCAGCAACAAAAGGACACAAACATGCTGACGTAAGTTCAAGCACAGACGACTCACCAGAATCAAGCAACCACGCGACACATACACGACCACGATAATTTAAGCACAGTCGACCCCTCACCAGAATCATAACCGCTGCGTATGTGCTGAAGAACGCATGCGTGCGTGTTTTACACGATATGCCGTAGTCTGCCCTAAGATAGCTCTCTCCATCCACGGCGAATTTATCGCAGGGAAAGGTGTTGAACACCGCAGAAGAGGCCGAGGTGAACACCTGCATGCAGTGTATTTGGCCACAAGGGGAATCGAGTTATTGACCCGACCAAAACCACGGTAGGGTGGGTACCCCAATTTTCATTCCAAGAAGCCTACCGGTAGAGCAGAGCAAGGGAGGAAGCAAAAACACTTACCAAGAACGTTAGAAGCAACCCGGCCGCCACATGTCTCGACCAAGCAGCTGCCCGTGCAACCACCCCAGCCGATCCAATTCCCGCCCGCCACTTCGCCACCCGATACGTCCATGCCAGGCCGGCAGCCACCACGAACGGCGCAAGCGTGGTAGCCAGCAGCCTATGGTAGAAGTTCGCAGATGGCAGGACGCATGAGGCCGAGACGATGTATCCTAGGTCGAAGTTCAAGATGTTGATCCACGACAAGAACAGCGAGTAGGAAGGCGGGAATTCGACGCCAGTGATGCCAGAGAAGACTGCAAGAATCTGCCAAACCACCACCAGGACCTTAAGCTTCTCCAGCGGAACCCTTAGCGCCCAGCACTTTATCTTCTCCCCGAGAACACCGCACTTGTACTTCACGCCACCGCCACCGCCACCGCCTGCGTCGTCCGCTTCTAACCCCCAATCGTCCACTGCCACAACCGGTACGCCTACACCAGAGACGGCAAGATGACGCGTATGTCGACTGACAGGATTGTCCTCGTCACAGCCCAACGACGCATGTCTACCCGTCACGCTCGAACGCTCGACGCCGGCCCCGGCCCCGACATTCCCACCATCCACTGCCGCGGGTATACCTATGCCAGAGACGGTAGGCTGGCGAGTATTTCGACCGATAGGTTTTGGCTCGTCATAACTCGACGGGGCACGTCTACCCAACGACGCATTTATGACCGAGGACGCATGTCTACCCGTCACGCTCGAACGTTCGACGCCCGTCACAGCCCCGACACGACCCCCAAGAGGCCGGATACACGTTTTTCCTGTCCCGTTGTTGTCAAACCGTTGTAACGTTAATCT
The DNA here is from genome assembly GCA_037833945.1 of Alaria marginata. Classification (NCBI taxonomy): domain Eukaryota; class Phaeophyceae; order Laminariales; family Alariaceae; genus Alaria; species Alaria marginata. The sequence continues at coordinate 7,496 of JBBMKB010069343.1, forward strand.
GGGGTCGTACCCGGTGCCACCCTCGCCGCCGTCGTGTTTAACGCGCAAGGGGCTGCCGAATCCAGGAGGACTTATCCCCTCCGCTGGGTGGACTCTGTCTATCGAGTTGAGTCCAGCGACTTTTATGCCGGAGTCGGTTTGCCCCGATGTAGTCCTCTCTCGTACAGGGTACCAACATCTGCATGCCTTGACCACCCTGGACGCTTTTCGAATCATGGACTGCCGGACGAGGTTGACGGCGCCCAGCCCTCCAATAAGGAACACAGACGCTAGAAGAAGCAGCAAAATCATCGTCAGTGAGAAGAGGGCGCACGCCACGACGAGCAGCTGGGCCACGGTTCCTTTGCAAGAGTGGCAGTTGTTGAGGCTTCTTCCGTAGCCTTCGATGCATACGGCACAATCTGGCAGTACACAAGGCGATATCGTTCGGTTGTTGATGTTGATACATTGCATGCGGCACAATCTGGCAGTAGGGTCTTACCGTTTCGTTACGGATGTTAATATGTTGCACATGGCGCAACATGGCACAACATGGCACAACATGGCAGTATCGTTTGGTTAAGGATGTTGATACATTGCACATAGCACCATCTGGTAGCAAGTAAGGCGATATCGTGTGGTCGTAGATGTTGATATATTGTACACGGCACAATCGTGGATGTTGATATGTTGCACACGGCACAATATGGTAGTGGGGCAGTATCGGTTTGTTAAGGATCTTGATATATTGCACCCGGCAAAATCTGACAGTACGACAATGTGGTTCGGCTGTGGATGCTGATAGCACAATATGGCGGTAGGACAGCACCGCTTGGTTGTGGGTGTTGATACATTGCACATGGCACAACATGGCAGTAGGGCAACACCGTGTGGTTGTGGATGTTGACATAATGCACACGGTACAATCTGGCAGCATGTAAGGTAATACTGTTCGGTTGTGGATGTTGGCACAGTATATTGCACTGGCATAATATGGTACTGTAGTAAGGCAATATATTTTGGTTGCCGTTGTTGGTATATAGGCAATGTCGATGAGTGATAGATTGTCGCCACCTGCCCGAGCAAGCAAGACGTACGAGGTATAACATGCGAGGGCAAGTACGGGTCCAGCCGTGGAAAATGATTGACATTACTTTTTTCGTGACATACAGTAGAGTGACTGCTGCGAAGCCCACATGCGTCATCCGAAATCTTGCTTTAATCTGCACATTGCTGGCTATAAGAACACTTCCCTCGACGAAAAAAACACCCTGCGAGTTAATACCCTTGGCCATGCAAACGCAGGCCGAGCTCGAGGCACACACCCGTTGGACTGTAGAAGCGCGCATGTGTCCGGGGCCATGTTGGGATAACCTTGCGCTTTTTCTGTGCATACATAATATATCAGGAGTAAATCCGCAGATCAGTAGGAAACCCGCAAGTATATCCCAGGGTGTCCCCTGACGCCACAAATCCTCAAAACGTTGACTCACATGGACCTTTGTACCCATGCTTGCAGTAATCGTCCGAACTCGATATTTTGGTGCCCCCCTTGCACGCCTTTGAGTTGAAGCATCTTTTGACAACTACAGATTCCTGGCTCGATCGCCAGTAACCCTGTCGGATCGGTAGCGAGGCCAGCGTTGCCCCCATGCTCTCGCAATTGACTCCCTGTCCCCCCTCGATGGTAACACACTGCTCACACACGACGCCAGTATCCTTGTCAGCCAAAGGCATGGCGTATTCATACGTAGAACAGAGGTAGAAAGTGGAATTCACCTCCAGGCTGGTGCCACCACCGGTCACGCCGGAGCTGGTGTTTCCCAGGGTGCCTAGGGACGTCATAACAAACATGCTGCTTATTTTCCCACCCACGTCTTGTGTCATAGGGGTACCGATGACCGTAATACTAACGTTATCCCCCGGGGACAAAACTCCGCTGGACGGGACTACATCCAAGGTCAGGTCGTCCGCCTCGAACGCCACATCCCAGATAGCGTACGTTGTCCCGCCAGACCCCGACGATACCATAAGCTCGTACGAAACCGTATCGGGGCTGAAGGTCTCCACGGCGGGAGCCGTTTTTAGGTAGAGGGATAAATCGCCGCCATCGTCTAGACACTCGCCGTTCTCGAGGCACTCGCACAGCACCCCTAGTGTACTGTTTACGCACCCCCCGGCCCCGCATGCGTTGGAATCGCTGCAGTCCAACGCCCGATCCACCAGCCTTAGCGAGTTGCTGAGTGTCTCTCCGTTTTTAAACATGCGTGAACCCACAATAGCGTTGCGGATTTCGGCGTCCGAGTTAGGTGAGATGACCGCCATTGCCGCGGAGCTATCGCTAAACTCGCAGCTGTCGAGGATAAGCGAGCCGGGGACCGAGCTTTTGTGGTAGACAACCGTGTCGCCAAGCCAACCCCGAAACACGCAGCCCTCCGCGGTAAGCGTGGTGTCTCCGTCCAACTGTACCGCGCGGTTGAATGAATCCTCTTGGAGTCCGATGTCGGATTCGAAAGTTACCGCCCTGGCACCGACAGCGCTCTCGGTCACATAAACCACGCTGCCACCAGAGGCGACATTGTTTGCGACGGTGTGGTTTTCGAACATGGCGCTTTTCACGTTTGTCAGGTAGATTGCCGCTCCTTGAGGTGACTCGTTCGCAATGAAATCGCAACTGGAGTTGACCCACTCAGCCTGTCGGGCATAAATCCCCCCTCCCTGTTCGCCTGCGTAGTTGCCCGTTATTGTGGCCCCCTCGCACGTGATGCTGGCCTCCTCCTCTAAAAACACGAAACCGCCGTAGAATCTGGCCAATGGCGTGACATGCAATGCATAGCAAGGCGAGCCCAATCAGGGAGGTGAGCTTCTCTCCAAAAATAGTTCGACCTCCAACGCGAACGCCCCAACAAAGAAAAAACACGCGTAATACTATGCAGCAGCATGACGACGTACGGATAGCTAAATCACTTGTTGGGATTCATCGAGCATCTATACCCCTGTGCTGACGCGTGCCATATACGATGGGGACAGCACGTTTTTACCAAACATTTGTCATTGACGGGGCTCATCAACTCAGGAACTAACCAATGCCGTCGCAACGTCGTTTGTGTTTTACTGGTGTGTATACCTAGACCATGACATTGTTCATCGCGTTGCACTTTCAAAATTTCTCAAAGTCAGGTCTTTGGGTGAAGTACAGAAATCCTCAAGTAATAATCCTCAGTAACTTTAGGTGCACCCCTACCGTAGCATACGTCTATGCTGTATGCCACCTGGTATGTGCTTTAAACCCGACCGGACAGCGACGCAATGGCATTTAATCGTCATAGGACCAAATACGTCGTCTGCGGCGGTAAGCTCACTTTGCGGCGTTGTAGCTAAACACGCCTCCTGAAATTGTCACCACTGTAGGAGATCCCCACGCTACGATCGCTCCTCCCAGTTCTAACGCGCTGTTGTTCGTGAACGTACCCCCCTCGATACGCACCCTGGAACCTCCTGCACCGCTACTGTCTCCTGAACAGTACACCTGGTCAAGGGAACCGGAAAATAGCAGGAAATTGGTCAGGAAAGGGCGGGGAAGGGCATAATAGCGGTAGCCACATGAGTAGGTTACCAGCCATCCTAATTGAGGGTAGCTAAACGTTTGCCTTGGGGGAAGCCGACGAGCCTGTAATCAATATGTGTAACAGGTACATTTTTTCTTGCATCCAACAGCAACGGGAATATCTTGGGACACACACTTCAAAGCACAGACAACCGAGCTGAGAGCGTGGGGAGCGTGATGAAGGCCTTCACCCATACAGCAGCAGCAGAACATGCCATCACTGGGGGATAGCAGTGCAGTTATTACTGCAGCCAGGTTTCACTCACCGCGCCACCTCTCCTGTCTGCAACGTTGCTTTCAATCAAACCCCCGGTGATATTCACGCGCGATCCGTCTGCAGCGAACAAGAATGCGCCGTTTCCGGTACTTTGACACGTGAAGTTTCCACCGTCGACGGTGATAGCGCTCTCCTCGGACGCATCTGAACGTCAAGGGTCGAGGTTGTTATATGGGGTTGCGCCTTTTTTTCTAGGGTAGTTCTCGCTAGTAATTACGTACACCACGAGTATTTTGTGACATGACTGTTTACATCCATACCGCCGCTATTCATACACAGACCTGATTACGTTGTTCCAGCTGTGTTTTTCAGCTGGTATCTATATTTTCTGAGTGGCATGACTACACCCATATTGCCGCTGTTAATACACCGTACTGAATGTATTGTTCGAAGAGCATTTTGGATCAAAACGCCATTTTGATTTTAGGCTCCTCTAGCTACTGGCTTCTTATCACGGGAGCGTATTGGAATATTGACCAGATGTCCATACGTACCTTAGTTGATGTGTAGCCACTGCGCACGAGTACACTGGGTATCTCAGTTTGGATACCGGGCAAATGCAAATATGCGGCGAGATTTCGAGCGTATCTCTCCCCATCATCCGGTACATTGTACACTATCAATTTCTCTTCATCGGGAACGTCGGTGTTTTAGCAGGGCAACATATTAACAGCTTGCCATATAAGTATCAAGGAATGTTGCTGTGGGACGAACTGTCGGCCAGTACAGCAGCTCGTAGGGTACACCTGCCCGTAGTATGGGCATTGTCCGATATTCAAACGAGGATTCCCAGTGTACTCGTGCGTAGTGGCTACACATCAATTAGTTACGTATGGACCTCAAAGCCCATATTCCAATCGGGGCCACGAGGAGACATACGAACACCCAACGCAAGACGTGTGCTACAATTGAGGTGCAAGTAGCCCTTCTGGACCAACATATCTCTGACTGACGAGGTCATCAAGTAAGGCGGGAAAGCCCCCGATATCGTTGGAATCTCTTGGGTGTTTCATGTTTTTTCGCTATATACCTAGACCATTTTCATATGTTCTAAAATTTAGGGTTTATATGAGGTAGGGACAGACCTCAAGCGAGGAGCCTCAGAAAAAATAGAAAAAATAGAAAAAAAAGGTGTACCCGCTGACATGGCATGCGTTTCAACTTCGGCAACCTACGGACAGCTCCCGTTCTGTGGTCGTTGCGTGATTGATGGAGTTGCTACCACGAAAGGGGATTATATCGTACAAGGAATATATTTGGGACTTTACTAAGTTGAGGGTTCTGGAGCCGCCTGTTCAAGGCACGAAACTAAACATATAGGACACAGAGTGGATTTTTTTTTAATATAGCGTGTCCGGCGTGTGCTTCCAGTATTACGAGGGGTTCTGTGTGATATCCGTTGCTTCTAAAGGTGCTCACATATGCAGCCCCCGTACGTTGCGACATTATCGTGCATGATCGTTCCATCGTTGATGATGCTCTTGCCATTGGTGATGAAGCAGCCGCCATCCGATCCTGCCCAATTATTCCTGCAACTAACATCGTTGAATGTGATCACCCCCTCAGCCCATCCCGCAACCTGACCGGTGGGGAATAACGTTGTCGCATCGGCAAGGTATACTGTCAAGCACGGACCATATATTCCGGAGCTTGTCGCATCGGCAAGGTATACTGTCAAGCACGGACCATATATTCCGGAGCTCAATACCACTTACCGGGGCATGATTTAGGGTGTATGGCTGCCGATATTCTTGTTGTGAAGGAGAATATCGAACGTCGTATTTCGACTATGCCCCTGTACCCTAGGTATATTCATGCGTTGAATGCAACCCTCCCCACCACATCCTACAACCTGGCCGGTTGTCGCATCGGCAGGATACTGTCAAGCACGGAGATCAACTCTGAGCTGAACGCCATGTTTTTGCCCGAGAATGGTTGAGGGTTTAAGGCCGCCGGAAAAAACAAATTGGAATAGAGTCATTGACCCTTGCACAGTTCGGATCAAACAAGAGTACATTAGAACCTTATTAGTTGGGTAATTCGATTTTATATTAGCTGAATAACACCTTGGCCTTATGTCCCGTCCATCGCGGGGTCGTATCAATTTTTGCTATGCTGCTACACAACAGTAATCAGTAGTCAAGAACATAGCAATCGTATACCTTGTATAGTTCGCATCGCACAGCGGTGTAATGGACTCATTAATATTCGAGTAACAGTATGCTCAGAATGTGGGACCAGGTAAGGTATTTAGGATTATTTGTGACGGCTTCATCGTGCGGCGGATTCCCAGCAACCCGGTTCGAGTTCACCCGACGTTTGTTTTTGCTCCATCTTTTACTCGTGGGGTCGTGTCGCACATCAAGGGTTTCCTGATTTTGTTGAGCTGTGATCGATTGACATTGCACCGCGCACTTTCTCTCACTCTCTTTCCTCAGCGACACATCATCTCCTCTTCGAGACCGCCGGTAATGAACACAACTGGTCTTGAAGGGCCTTCTTTGCTCTGCGGAGCTTGAAGGCCGTACAACCAGTAGGATTACCTCGACTGAAGTGCTTGTCTCTCTTTCGTAGACTGCATGTGACGCAACTCAGCCAGGTCTATCGCTAATAAAATATTGTGATGTGAAGGAAAACATTGAACGCTGTACTTTGATCATGCCCCTATAGCCTGCGTATACTCGAACGGTATACTCGTACGCAATCCAATCCCCTTGAGAGCTGCTTGAAACACGGTGGTGGTAATATGTTGCTTGATCGAAGTTTGTCAGTATGGAACAATAAAAAATATATATAACGCAGCTTGCGAGCCGCTCAATCGGTCGCCCTTACAACTGGCGTACTTACAGATAATTCGTACTTTACCCAAAAGTACAATACACTACAGCTGTGAGATCAAAAATTTGATCGAAACTAATATTTGCGAGCTTTGTGTGATACTCCGATCGCGCGTATTGCAGGGTGTATATGTCCTCATGAAATATATAGGTCGGCGGCTCCCCTTAGTTCTAGCTAGTACCAGGGTCAGCAGATACTAATCAATCTGTGCGCGGAAACTCTAAAACCCGTTTTGAGGGAGACAAAATATGACGGCTGCGGAACGCTCCAGCTTATGATAT
>JBBMKB010069354.1:0-14474 GCA_037833945.1 Alaria marginata
TTTGAGCAAACTGAAAGCGCGATCCGATGAGCAAACCCGTGGCCCGTCTACGCAAAAAAAGCATATTGCCAAAATAGCAAGACATTCCGACGATTTTGGGTTAAGGAGCTCCGTCATCCAGAAAATTAAAACGCCAAAAAGTGCTACCTCTATCGTAGAACGCGCCAACACTGGACTCACATAACCAGGTGGACTCTGCAGGGTGAGAAGCCGATGCGCTGTTGTCCGACAAGCATACCGGAACAATGCGGCTGTCGGACGACGAGTCTGCGACCGCCCCCGCCACCCAACGAACCTGGCGAACCGCACAAGGCAAACACATTCATGAGTCATCCCACGGTAGGGGGTGCACTTATTGGGGTCAAACGTTTCTGACCGGTTGAGCTCTTAAAGTGACGAACTATCACACCCGGTGATATCATTTTACGAGTGCATGTGGTTTTGGACTAGCGGATAGACCTGTTGATCGGGTTGCGCGAACGGAAATATTGAAAGTCTTGTTTCGGGTGAGATATTGAGCTCCTCATGTCAGGAGCTCAGGGACACCTTACTGCACCCCTACCGTGGGATGACTCTAATGTCGTAGAAAGCTGCACGAACCTGGCGTACCGCACAACGTAGGACATATTCTACGATAGAGGTTCACCATTTTGTTTCTGAAGCTCCCCACTTGAAGAGTGTTACTGTATACCCTCTCCGAAAAACTGATTTTGAGCAAGCTGAAAGTGCAATCCGATCAACAAATCCGTGGCCCATCTATACCTAAAAAGCATTTGGCAAAAATCGAACGGCATTCCGACGATTTGGGGTTAAGGAGCCCCGTCATCCAGAAACTAAAAACGCAAAAAAGTGTGACCTCTATCGTAGAACGCGCCAATACTCTATCGTAGAACGCGCCAATACCAGGTATTGCGCAAAGTGGCACGAACATGGCGATGAATGCCCTCATATTGCACAGAGGAGTTATTCCACGGTAGGGATTTAACTTTTCGGGCAAAACTTTTCTGACCGGCTGAGCTCCTCAAAGTGAGGAACTACCGGTTGGCATGATAGTTTGACGAGTACTACCGCATGTAAATGTTGGTCAGGTTGCGCGAACGAATGAATGTCTTAGCAGTCATGTTTCGGGTGAGGTATTGGTTGAGCTCGCCATGTAAGCATCATAGCTCAGAAACGTCTGCTGCACCCCTACCATACCGTGGGATGACTCAAGAGTAACACGAATCCGGCGAACCACACAAGGAAAAACGTATTACTATTGCTCAGAAGAGTCGTAGCACGAATCTAGCGAAGCGGCCGAGGAAAATACGTTAGTATCGCATAGAGTATAGCACGAATCTGGTGAATCGCACAACAAGGTAAATGCTTTCAGACGCGAGCTACAATACTGTTAATCGTATAGCACTTTTTGGCCAAGATATTTTCTGATTGACGAGGCTCCTTAAACCCAAAATCGTCGGAACGTCTCTCTTGTTTTGCAAAATGATTGTTTTTTGTATACCCGGGCCACGGGTTTGATTTTCGTCGCGTTTCCCTTTCAAATCACAATCAGAAACTTCTGGCCGAAAAAGTGCAACCCCTACCCCGTCGTGGGATGACTCCTCTTTGTTTCTGAATGACGGAGGGGCTCCTTAACCCGCGATCATCGGGATGTCCGTCTTGTGCCGCAAAGTGATTGTTTTCGTGTAACAAGGCCACGGGGTTTATTCGTCGGGTTTGCGCTTTCAGCTAGCTCAACATCAGCTTTAGGGTGGAGGTATATATACAGAGATCCTGGTGTGAGGAACTTAGGGTGTAAGGTATATGACACAAGCTACGATAGAGGTGCATCAACCATTGTTTTTTTCTGGCGATCCTCCCTTTATGGCGCTCTAAACCTCACCCGCCAACTGATTTCGAGTAAACTGAAAGTGCAACCCGATGAACAAAACCCATGGCCTAGGTATACAAAAAAAATCGGACTGAAAAACAAGGAGTTTCCGACGATTTTGGGTTAAGGAGCCCCGTCATTCAGAAACAAAAAAGCCAGAAAATGCTACCTCTATCTTAACACCCCTGATATATACATATATACAGAGATCCTCATGTGAGGTGCCTCATAAAGAAAACGGTGCACCTCTACCGTACTGCGTGAGTCTCCATACCGAACCCAAACACAGACCGTGAGATACAACGAAGGTGCAACGCGATGAAGAACGCCATGATGGGCCTAGATGCGTGACGAATGATACCGCCAAAACACAAACAACGGTACTCCATTTCCTCAGTTAGAAACAACAACACCGCCAGTCACAATGAGACGGGGTGCTACGATAGTCTAGAGGTGCACCATTTTGTTTCTGAGGCTCCATTACCTCTCCCGAAAACTGAGTAGCGGAAAACCAAAAGTGCAACCCGATGAACAATCTCTCATGGCCCAGGACGCGTTCTACGATAGAGGTAGCACTTGTTGGCGCTTTTATTTTCTGGATGACGGGGCTCCTTAACCCAAAATTGTCGGAATGTCATTCTATTTTTGCAATATGCTTTTTTGTATAGATGGACCACGGGTTTGTTCATCGGATTGCACTTTCAGTTTGCTCAAAATCATTTGTTCGGTGAGGGTATAGAGCTCCTCAAGTGAGGAGCTCCAGAAAAAAAATGGTGAACCTCTATCGTAGAATGTGTCCCAGGTATACAACGAAAGTTACTCTAAAAATACGTGAAATTCCGACGATTTTGGGTAAAGGAGCCCCATAATTCAGAAAACGTTTAAGCCAAAAAAGTGCTACCTCTATCGCAGCACGCGGTAGCACATGTCCACACTGAAACGACACCAACCCCCTTACAATGCACATGTGAAACACTGCACTCATAGCCTCGAACTTACATCTTCCCCCCGCTCGTCGAAAAACGCCGGAAACACCGCCTCCACGCCGCCGACATGCTCCACCATCTGGCTGAAAAAGCCGGTGGTATTATTACCACCCCCCCCCGCATTCAGAAAGCATCCTCCAAATTCCTCCAGGTGGGGGAAGGTTATGGTAATAGAGTCATCATCACACTCAACTCCCCCAAGGGGGCTGGAATCGGTTGTTGTCGATGAGGGAGTAGATGTGTCAGAGGGAGCTGCTGGTGCAGGGGTGCTTTCCGCTACGGTGGGACTCGAAGAAGAAGAGGGCTCGCTTGAACAGCCGCAGTGTGCTCCAAAGCTTTCTTCTGAAAAGCTCACCAACGCGCCACCTATCAAGCCTGAAAAAAATCAACGAAGACAAGGGGTGGGGAAGGTCAGCATGCTTCATGCAAGTGTTATAATATAGGTGGCGCCACAGCCGTTAGTATCAGTCGAGACATCGACCTTTCTCTATATCGTTTGACCTCATACAGTAGTGGTCCCGCTAGAGTGCCGGCATGTGTCAGCCGGAAATACCGGCACTATAACGGCAACCGGCACTACTCCGCACACTGTCACTATGGGTTATCTGTGCCAAGCAATTTCGCCGGCACTACCGCGGCAGCTGGCACTACTCAACCGGCGCTACTGAGGGTCCCATGCTGTATGTGGAGACTGTCAAATGCCTCCGAGGCTGCTGGTGTACGGGTGCTTTCCCCTACTACGGAGGGACTCGAAGAAGACGAGTTGCTTGGACAGCCGCAATGAGCTCTGAACCATTTTTGTCGTAAAAGTTCATCAACGCAACCCCCAGCAAGCCTGAAAAACAAACAATTGTTGGAGCGAAAAATCAATGCGATTTATGCGCTTGTTACGCGCCACAACAGGGAATATTGTCATCGTTCTCTTCTTGTGTAGTTTAGAGCGTTTACGAATATGTTCCGCAATAATTTCTGACAGAAACAAAGTCCGGCCGCGACACAAACGCCACACATTTTTGGGCACTCCTTACACATGCTTAGAGTTAGTACCTCAGAGAGAGGTGCATCATTAGTATTTGCCTTCTGAGGCTCCTTTCTTGAGGAGCTCTATACATACACCTCCCTAGTGGCCCAGTTGGTAACCTCGTAAACCTTCTGAAGGCTATGTTGCGGGTTCGAATCTCTCCGGAGTGAACAGATCGCAATTAGCATTGACAGTGATACTTTATTCGCGAGAAAGCCAAAATCGACTTCAAAATGTTGACGAAGGAAAGGGACGCCTGAATCTCGCTCGCGATAAAAGTTAACGCAAGCACCGCAAGAGGAAAGGCGAAGAAACATATTGTGTGTTTACCTCGCCCCTGTGTGGCCCCCGGCTGGTGCGTCAAAACATCTGACGCCCAGAATAAATGGGGCGAAAACCCACACACGCCTCACCCAAAAACTGATTCGATGTGAGCTGAAAGTGCAGCCCGACGAACAAAGCCATGGCCTAGGTATAAAAAATGTTCATGCTGCAAAACAAGAATGGCATCCCGACAGGTTTGGGTTAGGGAGCCCCGTTATTCAGCCAAACAAAAAGCCAAAAAGCGCTACTTCGTATACTAGTTGCAGTACTAATGCTTCGAACTCTAACCGCCGCTCAGGCCTGAGGCTTGGGTGGTGAGCTGGACAATACTTTAGGTTGCAACCTCTTCGTAAGACTCTAAGTCTGAACGCCTCGGTAAGACTTTAGACCGAAACACCTTGGTAAGACTCTACTATTAATAGTAGGTCACAATATCTTGGTAAAACTCCAGGTCAAAGCACCTTCGTAAGACTCAAGGGCTCAACGTCTCTGTAAGGCTTTAGACCGTAACACGTTGGTAAGACTCTACTCTGTGTAGGTGACAATATCTTGGTAAAACTCCAGGTCACCGCGCCTTGGTAAGACTCTTCCGGTGGGGGGCCAGCACCTCTTGGTAAGACTTTAGGTCGCCATATCTCGGTTTGGCTCTAGGCCACAATACCCGTTAGTAAGTTCATTTTAGGAGTATACTTGTTTCAGGACTAGAGTAGCGCATTCAAAGGTTGGTCGGGTTGCGCGGGCGAATGCCTTCGAAGGCATACTTGGGGTGAGATATTGCGCTCCTCATGCTAGGAGCTCAGAAACCTCTGCTATACCCCTACCGTGGGACGACTCCAGGCGGTGGTCAAAACCGGCGACTAATACTGGTGTCCGGAACACTTTTCCACAATGCTTCGTTTCCAGACTCCAGCGATTACGCCACCGAATTCGCGGTGAGGAGACACTCTGAGCACAAGCTCTTTCGCATTGAGAATCCTACGCATGAACTCCCCCGGCGGCTGTCACATGCCGCGTCTAACGTCGGTACAGCTCCATGAGGGTTCTTTGGGTATCGCCTAATTTTGTCCACTGCGTTAAACCTTCAAACGACACCTCAGCTGTGTGATATCGAGAAATCGTCGAAACTCATATTTGCACGCTGCGTACGACACTTTGATCGTGCGTGGTGTATATCTGGTTTACGACCTCAGTCTCTAGGCATTGACCAGGGATAAACGCACTCACATGACCACGATTCGACGTCCGCAGGGTGTGAGTTAACCTCCCAGACTTCGTCGGAGACACACGCTGGGTTGAAAATGGGCGAACCGTCGCTGGCGTAGCTCAGCATCTCGCCTGCAACCCACGCGAACTGGTGTCGTTTGCGTGTTGACAATTGCCCACACCGGCGAAAACAAGGGAAGGTACGAGAGACGAATGTTTTTACTTCTCCGTGCATCACGGGTGTAACGGGTGGCGTTGTTTTTCCAAAACACTTTGAACTGACGGGGGCTCCTCAAGTGAGGACTTACCCAAGATCGGTGGAATCCGATTTGTGAAAAGTAAATTCTCGCTGTATGGCTGGGTCTAGGCCTTGAGATTGTTCATCTAGTTAAGTATGCATTTTTTTCTGAACATCAGCTTTTCGGTGATGAATAGAGCTCTTCAAGTGGAGGACCTCGGAAATGAAATGATGCACCGCTACAGTAACATGCGCCTTGGTCTGGTGTGCTATGCTGGGATCAATGCGTGCTCAGCAAGAAGGTGTCTCGAATGATTGTTTGATTGTCTTGGCGTTCCTGTCGCACAGGGGAAGCCAAGGGCGACATTACCAAAAGCCGACCGATCGTACGCACCGCGCTTATTAAAACCGGGGCACAAGTGAGGTTGCACTTTAGACCCCAAGCAATCGTCACCAACGGAGCTCCTCAGCCAAGGAGAGCTCCCCGGTAAAGTTGAATATGATACATACCAGAGTAGCATGCAGCACTGTTACAATTGTTTCGTCCCCCCTGGGATTGTGTATCGTGCTTAGCTAACATTTTGTCTTGCAGCCGGTTGTTGGGCCAGGAATAGCACTCCTCAAGTAAGGAGCATCATAAACTTCAAGTGCCACCCCTAGCATAGCACGCGGCAATTACACGCCTCAAAAGTGGACGCACCACTTAATTCGCACTGGACGACGCGGGTAAGCTTGCCGGGAACACGATTCTATCGCCCTCGGCGTTCACATAGGCATCCGTGTCGCTACCCGTTTCGGAGCGGCATACGTTGTCAAACTAACCCGTTCAACAGATTGGACTGCAGGTACAGCAGCTTATCGATTTGAAAATGTTAGAGTCTTTTTAGCGGTAGTTCTGCCTAGAAAGTGAGATAAACAGGACCATCTTACCACTTCGGTCCCGCTGGATGACGCGGAAATACTAGCCGGGAACACGATCCTATCGCCCTCAGCGTTCACGTAGGCGTCCGTGTCGCTGCCGGTTTCAGAGTAGCATCCATCGGCTGACGCGTATACAGTTGAGGACAGCCGAAAGTCGTCGCCTTCGGAGCACTCGAGATGGCGCCGTTTTCCTCGAGTCGTCGCCGCTGTTGCATGTGTTACTTTTGGTGCGTTAATAGCTGCTTCTTCTGCTGTTGCTGTCGCTGCAGTTGTTACACCGGGTGTGTTAGTTGTTTCTCTCGTCGCGGACGCATTTGACATGTCCGGTGTAGTAGTAGCTGCCGCCGCCATCGCTGCTGCTGCATGTGTTTCACCGTGTGTGTTCGCTACTCTTGCTGTTGCGGCCGCATCTGATACGCCCGGTGTGTGGGCAACTGCTTCTGGTGTTCCGGCCTCATTTGATACGTCCGGTATGGTAGTAGCTGCTTCTGCTGCGTTCGGTGTGCCAGCAGCTCCTTCTCGTGTGGCCGGCAAAGTCGCTCGTGCCACCGATAGACCGTGGAGCCCGTCGGGTATGCTAGCTGCTGCTTCAGCCGTAGTGGCCCGCAAACGCGATTGTCGTGCTGCTAGTGGATCGTCGATCCCGGCCGGTGTGCCAGCTTCTTCTGCTGTGGCCGGCGAAACAGCTCGTAATGCTGATATATCGTCGTTCCCGTCCGGTATGCTAGCTGCTGTTTCTGCTGTAGTTGCCGGCAAAGGCGCTGATTGTGCCGCTGACAGGTCGTGGAGCCATTCCGTAGTATCCCCACCGGGTTCGGAGTGCGTACGCGGGTAGACAGTGGTACCGCGTTCGCTTTCGCTCTTTTCGAGCGGTACGGTCGATGATGATCGTACGGTTGACGACGACGCTCGACGACGATGACGGGGGGAGTCGTCTCCTGCGGAAACAATGGGCCTGTGCGAGTCGCTTTCGACATCGGTGTTCCGCGATGGCGATGCAGATCGTACTTTCTGGGTTGACAGCGAGTGGACCGACAATAAAACGCCATGTAAGATCATGCAAGAACAGGGTTACGGTGGACGGTGTACCCTCACCTTCCCCGACGAGTTTAGGCCACACACGCGCGAGAGACTCTGTACCGCCCTAAAAAACGTACTCGAAAGTGTATTATTGGCGCGGCGTAAGATAGCATTGCCCACATTCCTGGACACCCAGCTGGGGGGGATGTTGTGACGGTGTGGCGTGATCAGGTTCAGGTCGAGATTAGAGGAATTAAGTTGGTACTGAAATAGTGGGTGTAAGAGTTTGCCTAAGCAGAGGAAGCGGGGGGTACGCGAACGGAGAAAACGAATCTAACTGTTGAAACAACATTGCAAGGTGGGTGTACTTATTGGTTTTGAATACGAAGCTTACATCTGCTTCGTGTTATTTAATAGTGTGTATTCGCTTCAAATTGGCCACGTTTGAGGACTTTTTCAGACCGTGCGACGCGCACGCAGCCCCGGTTGCGATGTGCGTACTTTAATACGAAACGTGATAACGGCACGTACGAGTATCACTTGTGGGACAACGTATCTCTGACTCAAAGGGCTCTTCAACCGAGGAGCTGCCCAGCATCGTTGGAATCCCATTCGGTGTTTGCAAAATTGCTCGTTAAAATACTTTTAGCATACTGTAGCCGTGGGATCGCTCATCACATTCCCCCAAGCGTGTTTTTAGGGCGATGTTTAGAGCTCCTCAAATGGGGAACCCCACAAAACGTTGCTGATACCTCTACCGTGTTTATAGCACGTGTCGCGACAAGGCCGGGTTCTCAGGATCAAGCATACATACAAGCCCCCGCCTGCACCGCAATCGTCGAAGGCCGTACCTGGTTCGGCAAGGGAGGTGTCTCTGAACGTTTTGGGTTTGGGGCTGAACTCCCCAAAGAGGATCTGCTCCCAAACACACCAGTGGCTGCAGGTTTCGCTGCGAACCGTGGAATGGTGGGAGAGGACAAAAGAGCGGGTACGCGCGGTTGGCTGTATGAAGCACGCCGGTGTACCCGCCTACCTACCATATTTCACGTCTTACTCCAATCGGTAATATAATGATTGGTGTTGTCTGTGTGGAGCCTACCCGTTGGCTACACCCGGATGATGCTGGACTTCTAAACTTTCTGGGGCTGGGATGGGGTGACCGTTCGATTGTTTCGCTGCGACAACACGAAAATTCCGGACTGAAGCAAAGTAAAAACGCTGTGTTTTCGTCAGAATATTTCAAATCCCGTCATCCAAGGAGATTGGTAACACCAGTTACAGGTCTTGCGATAGACGCCGGCCAATGGCGCTTCTAAACACGGTAGTCGGTACGAAAGTGCTTACGGCTCGATCTTTTTTTTGTTCTCTCGAGCTTTTGTTTATTTTCGTATGCCTTTCTGTTCGGTTTTCTTGCGTTTTTCTTTCCGTCGTTTGTTGTATGTTGGCTTCTTTTCTGTTATTTTCTCACAACTCTGTTGGTTCGTGTGTGGCATACAACACAGGACGACTAATAAGAAACAGAAAAACTGACCCAGGCTGGGTTCCTCATTTGAGCGTTCTACACTAACTTCAGCATAACAACTCCCGAATTTATTATTTTCCTATAAATATCAGCCCGGGTTTCTTACTACCTGGCACACTGTTTCTCATAATGTGTCCCGTAATGTATACCAGGTTTGAAGCAATACTGCTCTGGTTTTCGTGTCCTGTACGCCTGACATCGAATTGACCATTCCTCACGTTTGCGGCGTATTTTCTCTCCCTCGTATTTGGTGATCACGGACTATCTCCCTATGCTATGGCCAACTAAGCTTCAGCAGGGAAACGGGGTGTGCTGGATGTCGGTGGGCATATAAATAACACACCCACACCATTGCCATAGACCGTGTCTGGGCCGGTATGATGCACGGCCATCGGATTTATCGAGAAACGAGGGACTGCTTGAATGAGTGCCACGTGAAGTCGTGACCCTGCCGGTCTCTCAAGAAGTTCTCCCAGTCTTTTCCAGGAGTTCGAGGAACGGGGGTCCGGTGTGCGTGGCGATGCGACACTGTTTGTGTTAATATCATTAAACTGACTGTCCACATCCAGCGCAACCAGTATTCGTTTCGATGTCTCATCCTAGAGAGACGAGCGCTTCGGTCATAAATTACAAGACAGAGATACACATCGCAACTACAGATAGTCAGACGATTTGGCCATGCGGTGCCAGACGAAATTATCTAGAAGGCGGAACTAACATAAGCTAGCAAGCTCACCAGACCAATCAGGGTTTGAATTAGCGCTTCGGCGTCTGTTGCGCGACACGCAACAGGAAGTGACATGCAATATATGCGTGAATTATGCCCGAAACCACGTAACGAAGTGCGTTTACACGTCTGAACACAATCGTTTTTCATGATGCATGCGTGATCACACGCCGAAAAACCACTTGACCAAGTGCGTTTGAAAGCCTTTTAACACATTTTCGCTTACGGTGAACACAAAACAGGTGCCCCGTTGTGGTTTCTCGCCTCCAGCGAGAACGACGAGCGCAACACTTTTTTCGCCGGCGGCAAAAAGAAAATGCGCGGCACCAAACGCGTGTTGCGCTGCGGGCACCACGCCTTTCCGCGTCTGTTGCTCAAAAACGGTAGTTCTGGCGAAACAGTCGATCCTGCTCAACAGCGCAACAGCTAGTTAATGCCCTGGGCCAGACTGACTTGTATTGAAGAAATAATGAAGAATAAGTAAACATCCCAGCCGTTCTTACAGCCGCTCCTAGCTGTTCGTCTGACAACCCCTTCCATAGCAAGTACTACTGCTGTAGTTCTTATACCCGCTCTACTCGCGGTACAGTAGTGGGGGCTCCCACTAGCGCCGGTTGAATAGTGCCACTGCTCTGTATAGTGCATGTGAAATCGCTTTGCACGACTTGCACTGCTGTGTACAGTAAGTCTCCAACCCTATTCCCTATAGTGCTGGTACCCTGTATAGTGCCCTTATCTTGGGCGGGCGCATACCGGCAATATTGAGAGCCTCCCACTGTACCTCCCACTGTAGTTCTACTTCTAGTATTTATAGTTGTTACAACGGCTTGTAGTAAGTTCTTCCAACGACTTCCAACGTAGTTAAAGGAGTAGACTAAATCTTTTTACAAATCCCTTCACTTGCATTAGAAATTACGTAGTACTGCTGTAGTTCGTGCGACAGCGGCCTATATTAATACAGCAGTGAATGTTAATAGTGGTTCTTACTGTACAGCTCCTAACTCCTTAACTGACGCTGCGGGTTGTTACCAGGTAGCTTTTACAGCCATCCAGTAGGCTCGTGCCCGTACCTAAGGGCTTCAAGTGACAACCAGCAGGAAAATAAGAGCTCATTCTCTTTGTTGGTTGTCACAGCCCTATAAATCTGCACTCCTGGTTTGGGGGAATTCGGTCGACAGATTGCGTCGACTGCATCGACGAGAAAGAAAAAAAAACCTTGGACATTACGGCCATACAGCAGCACACATTTCAAACTTCACGTTCATTTTTTCTTTCTTTCTGGGATGGATTTCATGATTTATGTCCTTTTTTTCTCATGCCCTTTGACCTGTTGACCTTCTGTTCATGGGAGGCGCACGCACGCCCACATCCATTCAGGAGAAAACTCCGAATGATTGACAACCGGTTCTATTTTAATGTCGCGGATCTACACACTTCATATTTGTATGATGTATACGACACCGCGAATACTTCCCTATGCCTCCCAGAGAATGTATTATAGGCACAACAGCAGTATTCGGTTCATTTTAAGAGCAGCATCTGATACACACGACCCATGCCACTGCCACTCGCTATTAGAGCAACTCTCCACCCCGCCCAAACAAACTGAGTTCGAAAAAAAGTGATAGACTTTACGTGAAGCCCGACACACGATCCAAGAACCTATATATGATACTCTATGATGCTGCACATTGTCGGAGGGCAAGCATCATATCATACTAATAATAATATAGGAACAAAACGTGAAAACAAACGACAATCCAACGACACCTGTAGTAATCAGGTGATAGTAGCTTCCATAGCTGAGGGGCCTCGTAAGTCAAAAACAGTTCGGGCAAACCCTTCTACTCCTAGGCTAGCACGCGCCACACGAAGACCATGGCCAGCACGAGGAGCACAGGAATTACCGTCCCATGGACGGTCTACATAACAAGCTCCGTCACAAGCTTGGTTCTGCATGAACATTGACTGGTATACCCAAAACGCTTGATGACTCCGACCCACATATTCTAGAAGCACCATATTATTCTTATTTCGACAAGGGTGGCAGGTACCTTTGGCTCGCTGTCAGAAGACGCATTCATGAATCGTCTATCGAGATGCAGTTATCCGACTAAATATCCTTTCCTCTCCTCTCCTCTCCTCTCGTCTCCCGACCATTTTCGTCTCTTGACCATGGCTGGAGGCAAAATAGTCAGAAACAGTATCCCTCGCACGAAGACTTGTGCGCGGCACTTACTTGCAGTCGTCCATAAACCGGGCATCTGGCAGAATCTTGACCGGTGCGGTATATATAAGGAGTAAGGAGAGCGCGTGGAACACCAGTCTGGGTGTTTAGCTTCAGTACAGTGGTGCCCACTCTATCGCGCCGGTATGTGTCAGCCGGAAATACCGGCATTACAGCAGCCGGCACTACTCCGCATACGGCCACTACTAGTTGTTCCAATCCGTGCCAAGCGATTTCACAGGCACGCTAGCAGTCAACCGGCGCTATTGAACCGGCCCATGTCGCCTTTCTTGTTCTACATGAAGACATCCTTCAGACCCCGGGTCTTACTTATTTGGAGCTATGATTCAACTTCCGTGGTGATATATAATGGAAAAGGCAAAACGAAACGCGCGTCCTTGTGTTGTGTCTTAACACTTTACCGTTCTTTACTGCACGTACACAAGAACACCATCCGCACGCTCAGCGCCCGACCTGGTTCTTCAAAAGAAACAGAGAACAAACTAAATCACCGCAAATTGCTGATGGGGAAAGCAAAATGAAATCCCGACGTACCGCGTGCGAAAAACACAACAACCACAAGGCAAATAAGCCCCCCCCCCTCTAAACCCAGAATAAACCAGGTCTAACCAATACCAGGTACGTAATACTGCACACCACCAGAAAATATCACGAAACGAGTCAGCATATAATCACGCAAAAATAAAACTAAAACTAACCCAACAAGCAACCCCTGTGCTGATAAGCCCAAACCGAAAAGGAAAACAAAAACGAGGGCGTGTTAAGGCGTGATGCCCAATAAGGCATGCCGTAGGCAAAAAAAGGGGAGTAAGGCACGACTTCAGCCGTCTTCCTGAACGGCCTGTTGATGCCTTAAATGCCCTACAAAACACCTTACTTAGACTTTCGCTTATTGCCGCCTTTCTTGCACTAGCATGCTGTGAGTCACTCGGCCTGGATCTCGACTAAAGAGAGTTCGTATGTATGATGGCGGCATTTTGGTGCACAATATGCGTTGCCTGATTTTTTATCTCGCCCTTTTTCTACCGTCGTACAGCTTTGCTTTGTTGATTAATAATTGGCACGTAAGAATGCACGGCTCAACCTGTAAAAGGCAGCTCCTGGGAAAGGGCTTCGGGACACAGAGTAGATTACGGCCGTACTGGCCCGGCCCCTCAGCCTGCTCTGAATCCTGCCGTAGTAGGTGAGACCCGAACCCCGTTTGTAGGGAGCTCATATATCTCCGTTTTCCCGTCGTTCATGCATCGACAGTACAGGACACCAAATAAGAAACAGGCTGACAAGAAGCGCAGGCTGATATTTACAGGAAAATAAGAAATTAGGGAGCCTTTATGCTGAAGTTAGTGTAGAACACCTCCCCTCCTAAATAAGAAACTCAGCCTGGGTGAGTATTTCTGTTTTTTATTAGGTGTCCCGTCGTACTGTATGTGGTAGCGTTATTTTAGTGCACAAAAACGTGCCTTTCAGTCCCCTTTCAAGCGCAGGTTCGTTGCCCGCCGAAGGTAAAACGCGCAGGGCACGAAACGGCGTCTAAGACAAACTCCTATCGAGAAAACACTATGAAGTGTTCTTTAAGGCATGCCTTAGCGTCTGTGGCTTACTTTATGCTCCTGCCGAGAACACACCATAAATCGTTCTTGCAGGCATGCCTTAGCAGACACGGCTTAGGTGATGGGGAGAAGAGCTGCTAACTGCGACGACTACGTATCATACCCTGGGGCATATAATACCTGGTTGTATATGTATGTGTGTGTATTTTCTTCCCATTTATTCTGGGCGCCAGATGTTTTGACGCACCAGCCGGGGTCACACATCACACAGGGGGAAGGTGAACACAGAATATGTCTCTCCACCTTTCCTCCTGCGTTGCTTGCCTTCATTTTTATCGCGAGAGGGGTTCAGCCGTCTCTTTCCCTCGTCATCATTTTTGGTCGAAATTTGTTCTCTCACGAATATAGTATCGCTTTCCACGCTAATGGCGAATTGTACATGCATACATGCACCTGAATAGTGGAATAGTTCATGCCACCCTGGGCGGAAACGTATGGATAGTTTCGTGTTAATACTAATGCACGAACGGCCCTCGTGTTGGTAGACAGAGCGGTACACCTGGTACAGGAGCCAGCACGTCAACTTTGCGAGAATGAAAAACCGTACAAAAGGGACCTCAATTTCCCACTCACTGTTTTTTCCCACTTTGAGGTGGTCCCTTAATGTGGACTCAACACTCAGTAAGGGACCGCAGGTCTCTTAAAATCAGGGCTTTTCCCCGGATCATGACCCGATCCGTGGATCGGGTTAGGAGGGCTTCGAAACCTCACCGGTCGGGTCGGGTCGGGTCGGGTCGGGTCGGGTCGGGTCGGGTCGGGTCGGGTCGGGTCGGGTCGGGTCGGG
>JBBMKB010069365.1:0-14468 GCA_037833945.1 Alaria marginata
CTTTTGGACGAGGGTTCGTCGTGCGTGAAGCACGCGTTGATCAGGGAGAACGCACGAAGCACAGAGCTTCCAACTGATTTTCGACTGCCATACAGCAGTACTCCCTCACACCAACCGCCTCTAGAAAGAGTACATGACTATAAAATCGACTCGACTGACGATAAGAAAGAGGCCCAGAAGAATCCAGTCGAAAAAAAGTCGAGTCGAAAAGGGCCTTTTTCGACTGACGGGTCCGACTGTATAGGAATTGGCCTGAGCCCGCACAGAAACGATCAGAGAAAGCGTAGTCGTTGTGAAAAAGCGAAATAGGAAATCCGGAGGCAACACCGGTGGGCCGCCATGAGTTGAAGAAGGGGCCGTATTTTACCCCCAACACAGTCGGATTATTTTCTGCAGTAGGATAAAGACTGGAAGTCGGGGAATTCGGTGTTGCATACCAGGTACGTGTTGTTCCAGTGTTATTATGGGAAATAAAACTTCAAAAACAGCCCAAAACGCTGCCTTAGATGTCAACCCCAACCCCTACCCTACCCACTGAACTTTGTCCGGAAAAAATCGTACGTTTTTTTGAAGATTTGGTCGACCAGATTAAACTAAAATCATAGAATAAAATATTCCCCGATTTCCATACTTTATATCCTAGATAATAAGTGAATGATGGCTCTACTGCTGTGCAGAAGACCTCTCTCTGTGCTCGCAGCATGGGGGTACTTACAGTAGATGTCGCCGGGAAATACGTACCCCGTACCAAACAAGCCTTCCTATCAACAAGGAAACCCAAATACGAAAATAGTTGGATTGTTGGCACCGCCGCAACTATTAATAACTACAATACCTAGCCAACTAATAACTAGCTCACGACTAATAGTCAGCCAACTCACAGCCCTAGTTATCATCCTTCCGATCCTTTCTAATATACGTGGAAACCGCTCCGTTCGGTTACACAATATCGCATGTTTCCCCTGGACTTACTACCTCAATACTCTCTCAACGCCTCATTATATTTCTGGGGTATGTCCCAAACTCCCGTTTTGATCGCCTTGTGCCACAGCCCTGCCGCAAATGGCACGCTCTCCGTTCCTCTGTGGCAAGGGCAGGAGCATCGACGAGGGTGCTAATCGGATGGTCTGTGCGGATGGACGGAGGGCAAGCGCCAGAAGACTCCTGGCGCATCTCGTATGTTTCGCCAGATGTAAGTTTCCTCACTACAGTAGAGTTCCCCAGTAAGGCGGTGGGGTGCAAGATCAATGTGATCGCCTTGTTGGGGGAAGCCGCCTTATTTTATAAAAAAGTATTTCAAATACGTCAGCTGTGAGTTCCATCAAATTAATAGTCGATACTCATCTTTGCAAACTGCGTGATACTCCGGCCGCGCTTTTTTATTTGTTCCAGGTTGTGAGTGCATTTCCCCAGCCGCGCCAAGCAATCTTGACCGCCTTATATCGGGGTACGGCCTTACCCAGACCGCCTTATTTGGGGATCCCTACTGTACTCTTATATGCAGTCAGTTGCGTTGTGGCCTACAGGTTGAGGGCTCGATTACGTTCTATAGTTTACGGTACAATAGAGGCCCGTCTATAGCGCCATTTGAGTAGTGCCGGTTGCCCGATATAGTGCCTGTGAAATCGCTTGGCACAGATGGGAACAACAAGTAACGGAAGTATGCTGAGTAGTGGTTGTCACCATAGTGCCGGTATTTCCGGCTGGCACATACAGACACTATAGAGGGGCCACTACGGCACTACATGTACTTGCTAAAGGTCGTCTGCATGTTCGTTCGTGCTTGGCACTTGTTCGAAAGTTTGACTATCGGTTGGCCGTCTCCCAAGGGTATAAACAAAAAACTAAAAAGCAATTGAGAAACGCCCCATCCATGTTGTACCGTTTCAATCCTGAACTCAACAACGACTGCAAGGCTAACTGTGCCCACCTTTTCATGCAGTACCCCGTCTCCAATTGCGCATCTTAACCGTTTCATGATAGAACCCCACTCTCATTTTTGTGACCAAACTAGGTAAAACTTAAAGGTAGGGTCATTTGTTCGCAGCCCAACGCCTTCTCACCATTTCATTCGCGCATGCGCCGCATTTTGAAGCACACGCACGTAGGAACAAATGTGCAGCCGACGGGTGCTACGACAGAGGTAGCACTTTTTGGCTTTTTTGTTTCTGAATCCCGGGGCTCCTTAACCCAAAATCGTCGGAAAATCCTTGTTTTTCAGTCCGATTTTTTTGTATACCTAGGCCGTGGGTTTTGTTCATCGGGTTGTACTTTCAGTTTACTCAAAGTCAGTTGGTGGGTGAGGTTCAGAGCGCCCTAAAGTGAGGATCGCCAGAAAAAAACAATGGTTGATGCACCTCTATCGTACTATTAGCAGCATGTGTCACATCTCTCCAAATACTTCGCGCCACCGCACCACCGACCACCACCGCATTGTTATTTGGTCTGCAGGGCAGCGTCTTCCCGTCAGCCATGCCTGCACTTGCGGCCCTAGGCCTTGCGCACGCCGGGAGCCACCACCCAGCCTCGCCTCCTTCCTTGCGACGAAAAGTTCGGACCGCGTCAACTTCGCCTCAGGCTAGGGATGTTATAGCTAGACCCACGAGCAAACGGTGTGCATGCGGACCTGCATACTTACTGCAAGAGGTTCCGATAGACGCGTTTCCGCCCAGTCCATTCGGGCTCATTGAGGAGCTCCTGACGGACGACTCTTGGAAATTACTGTTGGGGTGCATCATGCTGAACCAGACGACCAGGTCGCAGGTGTGTCTTCGAGTTTCCGACAACAGCGTACGGGGTGCAATGCGTCAGGATTTCTTGTGGTGCAAGAACAACTCAATATATACGTATATAGGATATTTGGGTTAAGGAGCCTCGTCTCGTCAGGCAGAAAACAGTTTGACCCGAAAGTACTATTACGGGGGACCATAGTAAATAGGACCTACGGTACACACAAAAACGTATATATTTACCTTTTTTTACTCACAATATTTGGTCCTATTTACCTACGGTACACACGAAAACGTATATATTTACCTATTTTTACTCACAATATTTGGTCCTATTTACTATGGCCCCCTGTAATAATACTAGTATTAACATAGCACGCGTCAAGTGTGTGTGCGTACGAGTGTACTGCTTTTTAGGCCACTCGACCGCAACACGTGGCGCGATAGGCGTGTTGCACTTTTTGGCCAAAATATTGTGACTGACGGGGGGGGGGGGCTCCTCAGCTGACCAAGTATTTGATAAAAATTATTTTAAATACGTCAGCTGTGAGTTCGATTAAATTAATAGTCGATACTCACCTTTGCAAACCGCTTGATACTCCGGCCGCGCTTTTTTCAGATATTTTTCTCTTTCAAGGTGTTGGAGTCCAATTAGTGTTTGGCAATATTTTTGGTTGTATGCCTATATAGTCTAATAGGCCTTGGGATTGTTCGACCGGTTGCTCTTTTTCATTTTTTTTTCGTCAGCGTCAATGTTTTTGGGCGAGGTAAAAAAAAAGGGCTCCTCAAGCGAGAAAGCTCAGAAACTATGCCTGCACCCCTTCCACCGTTGCTGCGGTTCCGCACAGCTGTGGCGTACAAGTAGTCGTATTAATAGTCGTTTACTTCCAACATGGCAGGCGAAAACGCGTTTTTCAACCTGACTCCACTTGGACTCGACGCAATTTTTTCAGCTCGGAATTCGCAAAACTGAGCTGCGAAAACACGTTCAACTGTTTCGCTCGATTATAAACCGGACCAGCTCTTAAGGGGGTAGTCTAGTATATAGATCCCTCATAAATAGTTTAAAATAATTCCTCTTTTTTTGTTGCCCTTTTTTACTCTCTCTTTCAGTGTTGCGATTAGCGGAAATCGCATAAAAAGTAAATTGTGGATCTAAAATCGATAAAAAATCGATGAACTTATCATATATCCGCGGACTCTGAGCAGCAATATCAGCAAAAAAACGCCATAATGCTCGAAAACACGTACCAGGTACGCGATAACGAAAACTTCTTCTATGGTGGAACCTTCGAGTTCCCCTGCGTTAGTAGCTTTTTCTGAAAGCCAAGCACATCAGGCACCTTTATCTCTCGGGCGACACTCGTGTTCATGATGTACGTACGGAGTTACGGCACGCCGAAAAAGAAACAATTCAGGCCGAAATTACTCTTTGACGGTCAAACTGGGTCCTCATAGGGGAACACCTGGCACTCATGTAGATCTACATGTCGAGCGCTGCACTCGCGGGAGATTGTTTGGAATGGTTATCCCGAGATGTACCCTGAACGTGAGCAGTGGCGGGGTCGTCGTTCAGTCGGGGGAATACTCGTGTCCTTATGGTATCGGCCTCCCTGTGTTGTTGCGCCGCTCTTTTCAGTAGGGAAAAAGGGACCCATACCGCGAGCATCAAAGTATCCACCCACAGCAAATTTCGTGCCGAGTCCCACCATAGAAAGTTGCTCTCCTGTGACCCGGCAGCTACAGGAAATGGTATCCAATGTAGGGCAACTGGGCGAACCGCATACAAACGGGGGGGATCCTCTCAGCTCCCAGCGAGCTATCTGGTTCAAAGAGGCCCAGTGTAGCTATAATCGCACGAAAATACGCCGAGGCACGATTTTTCGACACACACACGACAAACAAGCCCGGGAACTTGAGTGACGATCACACTGAGTCATGAGGTCGTGTAGATCCGTTCAGGGGCTGCGATGGTGCGATGGCCGCAGCTATCTGGTTGTTCCTCAAATCGGGTCGCTGTAAGGATGCTGTGATTGTGCGCATTTTTGTGGCAAGATTCTTCCTGTTGTCTCTAGACTAGAGGAAAAGCTGTTCATTGGTTCTTCCGGCAAATAACTTAAATAAACGACAGTTTCAATTTTCTTGATAAAACAAAAAACGTTGGTTCTACGTTTGTAGAATGTTTGATATGCCCCCTTAAGCGCTTTCGGTTTTAATGTGTTGTTCCCGCTGTCCCCCTGCGGTAGATGGATCCTGTCCTGGTTCGTTTCCTGAAACGATTTCCGACAGCCGCGGTCACCGCAGCAGCTACCATCCACGAGGTTACTCAAGTGGTGGCTCCGCTGGGACTCCAGGAAAGGAGACCTGTCGCCATCATCCGCTTTTCACGTGAGGCGCGGTTTGGAACACATGAACTGTGCTATGCCTTGGTTTTTGTAGTGGTGTGTGACGGCGTTTGTAGTTGCGGCGTTGCGTCGTTCCTTCGCCATAGACCGGCTCAACTGCGATGGCAAGGTGGTCAAAATAGAATGGAAGCGGTTATTTTGTGTTGCTTTTTTTTTGTAGAGCTGTTAGTCGGCAGGGCTTTACGACTAACAACTATTCGTAGGCGACATTAGCCGACTGTTAATAGCTGACTTTTTTCGACAGCCTCAGACCCCCCCGGCCGAGGGGCCCTCGCCAGAGGCGCTTCCAGAGAAACCCACCGGAGGCGATTTTATGCTATTTTTACTTCACTGTAACGTAAAAAATGTATGATAAAGAAGGGCCTACATTAACGTACGTATTACCTAAAAAGAACAAATGTATCACGCGAAAAATAAGCCTTCCTACAAGTAGGGGACCCCAAACGTTGGATAGCTGGCACCTCCGAGAAGCGACTGACTATTATTAATCGAACCATGAAATAGTTGCGATTGAAGTCGTGCGGGTTCACAGCTCCACTTTTTGATGGGTCCGTTTGAAGCAACAAACCTGCGCGTCGGAGCATGGTGTCCAGAACCAAACCCGCCCTTACTCTTGCGGTCTTGCTTACATGAGATGAAGGCCATTCGAACGCCAAAACCAAGCAAAATCCACACAGCGTAGGCAAATCCAAGCAACAGACTTTCTACATTAATCACCTTTTCGAACACCAAAAATCACGCCAAGTCCATAGAACATGAGCAAAATCTGCACATTGTGTGATTTTTTATGTGACGTTCCGAAAGGTGCTTATAACAGAACGTGGGCAAATCTGCACAGTGTGTGATGTCTGATGTTCCAAAAGGTACTTAGAAGGCATGCCTGTATTTTGCCCATCTTATAATATGTCGACGAAATGGGGGGGTCCCGTCCACCTTGTTGTTGGGTTCAGTTGCGACGGATAGGCCAAGTTCTGTAGCCACGTCATCTGCACAGCGTTTGCCGTAAAAACGATTCGATAGCCCTACTTGTATAAAAATGTTACACTCATCGGACAGATCATGATCTAGATCATTTACTGTTGTAGATCTAATACATCTGTCGTCATCGTATGTTGTGCGGGAGCTGTGTAGTACAGATCCAACGCAGGCAACATGTTTTGTGGCGCGTTATCGATCATCGTAGGTAAGTCTAGAAAAATATACGTAAATACAGAGGATTATACATAAGTACACGTACATTTAGGTAAATATTCATAGGAACAAACATAAATACACACCAGGTAAAATATGATGACGTTTTTGTTACGGGCGATCCGGAAATAAACCCTCAGTTAGTTGACTATACGTCGACGGCTGATGTTATGCCTTTTTCTTAATTACGGGGGGCCATAGTAAACAGGACCTACGGTACATACAAAAACCTTCATATTTCCCTATTTTTACTAACAAGATTTGGTCCTGTTTACTATGGCCCCCCGTAATAGATCATTCAGATCATCCGGCCCTCACCCGGCATCACGATCTTAAAAGGCCATGCTGATCCTATAGTCTAGACCAGGGATATATCTGCCCTGAAAAACATGGTAGATCGCGAATCGGGGATCCAACGTGTCCGATGCGAGAAATATTCACCGAAACGCGCGTCCCTTGGCCCCTTCGTGCCGATGGTTCCAGAGGAATACGTTCGGATGGAGTGGAACAATCCTGAAGAGCTGCACTGGATAGGAAAGTACGCCGCGGATGCCCACAAGATTTTCATCGACCGGGAGTGGCGTGAGGTGCAGCCAAACGACCACGCTCTCAACTGGTGGGTGGAGTGGATGCGCGGCACCGAGGCAGACCCGCAATCAACCGAGGGGTCTGTTCTTCCGGCAAGGGTATGTCCGCGGGAAGTTGGGGTTGACGGGACTGCGGCAAGTTCAGCCGCGCGGGGCGATGCCCTGACTTGATAGCGCATTTTTCCCGATCTGCTATTATTTGTTTGTATTTTTTCTGCACTTTATGGCACATTTGCCCATCTGCTATTTATTAGAGCTGTGAGTAGGCACGACTTAAGTCACCAACTAGCTATTAGTCGGACTAATAGTTAGTCGTTTCCTGGAGGTGCAGAATGTCCGACTTTTTGGGCTTCCATGCTTGTAAGAAGGTTGGTTAACGCGGGATGCATTTTTTTCCTCTATGGGGCGGGATCACCTCGGCTGGAGGGGGCTAATTTGGCTCGCTTGGCTCGCCCGACTTAAGTCGGCAAGTCGGCTGGCCATCAGCTGGTTTCGCCAGCCGACTTACCGACTAAATTCAGTTAGTTGGCTAACGGCACCTACCGATTAGTTATTAGTCGTGAAATCCTGCCGACTCACAGCCCTACTATTTATGGTATGTTCCCTGAAAATTCGGCTTGGGGTGGCGTGCCGGCGAGATGCCGCGGTCGACTGACCGGTGGAACAGGGCGGTTAAGGGTGCGGAGATTTCGCGCATCCGGATAGAGATGCAAAGACTGGTGTTGGTAGCGGTGGGACTAGCGAGCTACTACAGGAGACCATAGTAAATAGGACTAAATATTGTTAGTAAAAACAGGTAATTATATAGTTTTTTGTGTGTACCGTAGGTCCTATTTACTATAGTCCCCCGTAATAGTAGTAGCTCGCTGTGACGCGGCTGTGCAAGAAGCAGACCGATATTTAGTATCTAGAGTTGTGCCCGAATCCTTGGAAAGAGCAGTGCGTATGTCGCCATAATAGGCCAGGTCGAGCGGACGATAATGAAAAGGGCGAGGAAATAGAGAGACGGGAGAGAGTAGACAGTGAGACGCATCCTACGAGAGCGGTGCAGCTTTTTTTTTCTGAAGCTCCTCACTTGAGGAGCTCTACGCCTCACCAAAAAAACTGATTTTGAGCAAACTCAAAGTGCAATCCGATCAACATACCCGTGGCCCATCTATACATAAAATCATATGGCCAAAATAGAATTGACATTCCGACGATTTTGGGTTAAGGAGCCCCGTCATCCAGAAAGTAAAAACGCCAAAAAGTGCTACCTCTATCGTAGAACGCGTCGTGATCGACGGGGTCATACCAGCCTCTGCCAACTCGGCAAGATGCACGCTCTACGGTTATATATATATACCGTACGGGCCGTTGTGTTGACCTAACCACAGCAATGTTCCTTGGTATTTGCTCGCGGACATTGATCTACCGCTGTACGGGCCATTGCGTGGACCCACCCACAGCAATGCTCCTTGATACGTTCTCGCGTATGTTGATGCTTGGCTGGTGGCAAGTTGGCTACTCGGTGCCGGTGTCAACGCCCCGACGAAGACTCGTAGAGTAACGTGCGTTATACCCAACAGGAACAACTATTTCTGGTAGTTTCGCCGCATGTTGACTCCATCTTACGCTCTCACGAGTACGCGTATAGACAATGAGCTGGTTCCGGAAAGAAACATAATATTTCACCTTCGGCCCAAAAGGTTCCAGGAGAAACGTACTCTTTTATTAACCATGGTAGTAGTAGTCCAGCTTCGGGTCATTAGAACGATGCCTTGAGTTATTCGACGCTGAACATATCTACATGACTCCATCGAGATACGGAAGTCATAGGTGAAGGTTGTTTTGGTCTGCAAGCTGTGCGCTACGAGAATCCTGTCAACGTTTTGATCGTTTATAATATTTGGGCAGGCGTTTCGTACGTGGGGAAACAAAAACGGAAGAAAAAAAAATACACGATGAATGCACGTCGATGGGGATGATTTTTTTCCTTGTATACATGGCCGTACGCCAGCATTTATTACTTGCCGTTTGATACCAGGACTCCAGCGCACTAACACACGGGCGAAAGGAGACACCGGCTATGGCTTATCGAAAACGTCGCTTCTAATCGACATTTTAGGCCTAGCTTAGGTCTATTTTGGCCCAAATTAGCTATTTTCTGAACGTCGTGCACATACCATAAGAAAAACTTAATTGCCACTAAAGCTGAAACAGCACGCTACTGATATTACGGTGGAACGCACTAAACAGGTCTCGAAAAAATAGAAAAAAACAAAACTTCATTGCCACCAAAATTATCTGCACGCTAGTTTTCGAGAGTAGGAATTTGAAGTTGTTCTTCACGCCAAAACACAACTCATTTTTTTGTATTATGGGCGTTTTTTTTGTGTTTTATAGTGCGGACAGTTATCCCACACTAATTCCAAGTATTTTGTATCCAAAAACGTGGGTGCACTTCTAAAGGGGGCTACAGTACGAGCTACCCCACCTGTTGTATTTTTTCCAACCTTATCTTGGTACACCCTTACCTACTCTCTGATCCTCCGCTCCTAAGCCGCATTCAGGCTTCACCCGGCGCTATGGATGTGGGTCTTGTCACACCCACCCCCTCCTCATCGCGTGGCTTTGTAGGGCTGCGAGGGTCTATGGTGATACGACTACAGCTATGCATGAAATGAGCCCCCCCCCTCCCCCCTGCTCCGTCTCGAAAGGGACCCGTGGTCAATAGCCACATGACTAAGGCAAGCAACATATGAGTACCCCGCCCCCTGCTCTTTCTAGCCTCTTGGTGACACCGCAGTTGGATTCTGAAGCGAGAGACACCCTCTTCGAGATGGCACCTTTAGTTTTTTTTGCCGTCGCTTTCATTGTCAACTCAACTCGCAAGAGTTTATTATCCTCAGCGACCTGCTGGATAAACCGTGCTCACAGGCGTTACGCTTTCTGCCCCCCGGTACACGAGTTCACGTTTTTATCGCGCAAAGGGTGTGCAGTATTCCCACTGCTTGTCGATTTTCATCGAATTTCGCTAACTCTCGCTTAAAACAAAATGGCGACATGAGGAAAAGGCACATCGCAATGAAGGGCTCGTGGAACATAAGGGGAGAGCACCAAAAGAGTTCCTGTGGTGTGTACACCCCCCAGTAGACAGAGGTATATGGCTCGAACCAACCCAATATTCCGCAAGCAGAAAATCGCCATGCAAACCCCCCGAGACAGCCTACGACATACGCACACTATGTTACCCGGATTGAGCTAGGGCATACACCGCTCTACCCATGCTTTCGGGAGGATTGCAGTGTCCCTTCCGCATCCGCTATAGCAAAAAGCGCGCCATCGGAGATGGAGAAAGTGGCTGAAGTCCTCGACACATTCTACGATAGAAGTTCACCATTAGTATTTGCCTTCCAAGGCTATTTGCCTTCTGAAGCACCTCACTTGAGTATTACTAGATTACTCTACACCCTCACCGAAAAACTGATGTTGAGCAAATTGAAAGTGCAATTCGATGAACAAACCCGTGGCCCATCTGTACAAAAAAACATATTGCAGGAATAGAATGACATTCCGACGATTTTGGGTTAAGGAGTCCCGTCATCCAGAAAGTATAAACGCCAGAACTGCTACCTCTATCGTAGAACGCGTCCCTCGCACGTTCAGGATAAGGAGCAGCACGCGCGTTCGTTCTCTGGCCCTGCGATCGAGGCCGTGCGGCGTAAGCAGACAAAACCACCGTGGCGGTGGTGGGCCGGTTATCGACTATACTCAACTCGCAGAACCCACGTGAGGGCACGTGCATCGGTGAGGGACTACACTCGTAGAGCCCATGCACCTTATGGCTTGCTACGCGGTCACATCGCGTGGTGTAATTCTGGCGGTGGGTAGGCTCTAGCACGAATTCTTTTAAACACATAATTTAGCCACGGTGTTGGGTGCGTCAAGGTTGTATGAAGAACGTGATCGCGTTGTGGGTGCACCATAATTGTATGGACATTATACATTGTCGCCTTGGGTGCATCATAGTTGTGTGCTATGAACGTTTTCGCGTTGGGTGCATCACGAGTATATTAACGTTATCGCGTTGGGTGCATCACGCATTCTACGATAGAGGTGCAACATGTTTTTTCTGAAGCTCCTCAATTTTGCCCCGTCATCCAGAAAGTAAAAACGCCAAAACGTGGCCCCTCTATTTGTAGAACGCGTCGCATCATGATTGTATGAACATCGTCGCATTGGGTGCATCATAATTGTATGCATGTGATCGCGTTGGGTGCATCATAACTTTATGAACTTTATCATCGGGCTGGCTGCATCATAATTGCTTAATATGCACAATATTGCACCACGCTTGCCAACCCGCCGACGACACCGGTGCATACAAACCCACCGGTCTGCACATTTTGCGCTAATCGTAGTTCCTCCTCATTTTTTTTTGCCGCTGCCAGCTCCTGTTGTCGACTTCTCCGCATCGTCACAATTATTTCACGAATTTCCGGGGATACCTGTGACACAAATAGAGCACGCCAAATCCGACCATGCTACGTCAGTCCTTTGGTACCTTAGCGGATCTAGAGTCCACCTAAACATGGAGAACCAGAGGGGGGTCAGAGGGGGGCCTGTACCCCCGAGACAAAGAGTTTGGTGTAGAAGTGAAGGGGGATGGGTGGAATTATTTAATACTTAATGACTTGGGATTAGTGTGAAATAATTATTTTGGATGTTTGGGGGAGACGATAGGCACACCACTCCAAATTATTGACTCCCGATGTTGGCGGTGCCCCGTATGACCAGCGGCATTACTGTAGTACGCATCCTCTAGCAGCCGAATTTTCGCTTCACGCATTGTGATTGGATCTCAATCACACAACACGAGAGGTCCGTGACAGGAGCACGTACAAGCACCAGTAAGGTTAGGTTTCTCGCCCGGTTGAAACAAACACACACTTGACCCCGAATGGAGAGGAGAGCACCCGTTAAAAGTCACGGGTGTTTTATTGATACAACACACCGGGTGTTTTTGTTGTTGCAAAACACGGGTGTGCTGTGCGAGTAACACCACTACATAAGTTTGAGAGAGTCATCCCACGGTATATAGGGCTGCAGCAATAAGTTTCTGAGCTCCGGACCCGAGGAGCTCAATATCTCACCCGAAACATGACTTCCAATATTTTGGTTCGCGCAACCCGATCAACATTTCTATCCGCCAGTCCTAAAACAAATATACTCGCAAAATGATCGTACCAACCGGTGATTCCTCGCTTCAGGAGCCCAACCGGCCAGGAACGTTTGGCCCCAAAAAGTGCAACCCCTACTGTGGGATGACTCGAGAATCTCGCCTTGCTGCTGAAGATGTCGCCGGCGAGGTAGCCATCTACGTCGCGAATGTCCATTTTCACGCCCGCCGCAAGGAGTACGCCCACAGCTTCTACCATCCCTGATCTAGCCGCTTTGCTCAAAGGCGTTTCGAGTTTGTTGTCTGCTGCATTCACGTCAGCTGTAAATGCCAGCAATTCCTGTGGCGTGGAGGCGGAGGGGAAGATTGAGTACACGAACGAGCAACTTGACTGATATGTGTCAGTACTTTTGGAGGCAGCATCATCAGTCTTGTTGCTGCGGGAATGCCCATAGTCGTACTTAACGAGAGTAGACAAAAACGAGCTTATTATATATCATAGTAACCCTGCATCTAAATGCCCCATTCTACGACAGAGGTTCACCATTTTTTTTCTGAAGTTCTTCACTTGAGGAGTGTTACTCTATACCCTCACCGAAAACATTATTTTGAGCAAACTGAAGGTGCAAGCCGATGAACAAACCCGTGGCCCATCTATACAAAAAAAAGCATATTGCAAAAATTGAATGACATTCCGACGATTTTGGGTTAAGGAGCCCCGTCATCCAGAAAAAAAAAAACGCCAAAAAGTGCTACCTCTATCGCAGAACGCGCGAACTTGACTGATATGTGTCAATATTTTTGGAGGCAGCATCATCAGTCTTGTTGCTGCGGGAATGCCCATAGTTGTACTTAACGAGAGTAGACAAAAACGAGCTTAGTACATAGTAACCCTGCATCTAAATGACGGATGACCTCCCGGGTGCTTCGCGCGTACTGATCGTCGATCGGGTGGGAAGTGATACCAGGTAGTTTGTTTAAATCTCTCAGGTTTGTCTCGATGACAACGCTTGAAGCAAGCACCAGTGACGGAATGTTCACTTGACGTCCAGTTTCTTGCTGTTACCCCCTTTAGAACCCTACCCGCGTTGGTGGGGACAACATACTCGAAATTTAGGTGGGATCATTTTGCTGTGGTGGTCGTATCAGAACGGTTGTTTTATCATATCTGTGAAACGTAAACTGTCGCACGTCGTCCGCTACTCGGAATCACGCCGTGGCGAATAAGTCAAGCTAGTGAAGCACACGAAGATTCTCCCTATTTGTAGACTCGATTATGTGGGAGAGTCTCACAGGTCAGACACTAGTCGTGTTGTTTAGGGTGTATCAGGTGTCAGAAGTGTAATACATATCACCCTTTCCCCCAAAAAACAGAACAACACCGAAACCAACATTTAGCGTCTAGCCTGTGAAATTCCCTCACAGCCTCTGCGCCCCTCCGGCTACCCTATCTAATATCCCGTGCTCCCTAAAAATGCCACGGTCTAGGCTTGCCCTTTTGCAGATTAGATAGCTTCCGTCTTACCTTGATGACGGCCGAGTGCCCAGTTTCGCTACAAAAATGAAGGAGCGTCCTCTGCTCTTTGTCCCGCGCATTTGCGTCCGCATGCGCACCGAGCAGGAGACTTGCAACCTTCACTTGACGCAGATTCACCAGTAGATACCAGCATGGATCAGCAAGGACGTAGCTTCATAAAAATAAACGCGTACACGCAGCAGTACCGAATTGAACTGAAAAATGCGGTGGAGATCGGAAAGAGGCAGCTAAACTACGAGTAATAGCCCATTTTCGTCAGTGTTCGTATCCATTGGTCATCAACATGGCGGCGTCGGCGGGTGCGTACCGGTTCGATTTCTACCGCGCTCGAATAGGCCTCCATGCACAGGATCAAATCCTACCGTGAGCCTGTAGGGTAAATCTCCAGGCTACTACGACTGCCGCCGCAACTGTGTTCACCCTATGTCGTACCTCAGCTCTGCCCGACCACGCCGCTTGATGTAGCCCTGTTCGTTCGGCTGCATCTCTCTTGTCGACGTACAGGCCAGCGTCCAGCCATCGCTGTGCACACCATTAAAAAAAACCTGGTGGGTGTACTTTAGATCGCTGCTTTCGAGAAACATGGGGATTGGTTTGAGAAGCGTTTGCCCCCACTACAAGAACGAAAATATCCAACCCTCGCAGGTAAACCGGCGTCGTGCTCTCGTTTCATGTTCTGGAGGTTGTCATACTACAGGTACAGTATTACTGTTGGCACTGTCGGAATCCCGTTGCAAGGCGACCTACAGTAAGTACTGTATCTGTATAACTGCAGTACTTATATACAGTACGCGACAGCAGTTAAGAAACTCCTATTTTAGCTAAGGCTTGCGGCTTATTGTGATGTCAACGTTGAGC
>JBBMKB010069376.1:0-14468 GCA_037833945.1 Alaria marginata
ACCGCACCGCACCGCACCGCACCGCACCGCACCGCACCGCACCGCACCGCACCGCACCGCACCGCACCGCACCGCACGGCACGGCATCGCATCTCACGGCACTGCCCGGCAATAAATCCCACCAAACCGCACCGAACCACACCACACCACACCAAAGCGCGAATAACATCACCGAAAAGTGAAATACTGCTCCTGAAACAGCACTGTATGTCGTGTACATCGTGACCCCCCGCGCCACGCATAATCGACTCCCCAACTACGTACGCTACGCCTCACTTTGCCTGGTAATTTTGGAAGGTCACAAATCACACAGCGGCTGTGTTGTACACTCTGAAAACCGTAGGTGTTCTTTATCATTTATGGCATTTTGGCTATGGCAACAAACTCCTTTCTACTGCCGACAAATGTACACTACTTGGAGCTGACGCGCTCTGACGCTATTACAAGTCTGGCACCACGGTAAATCCCAATGCAATAGAAAGCCATACCCAGTAAACTAGGACATCGCGAAGGACTGACGCTAAAATCCAGAATTCGACCCTACGCCAGTTTCCAAGCACATCGACAGCAGGCTTAACAATCTTCCCAAATCTCGTTCCCAGGAAGTCTACGTCTGCCACCATAAAAATCGAAGCCAATACAAAACATGGCAAAACTACGTAGGAAATGGCTGTGACAACGGGTGGGGCGTCAATCCATCCACATTCACCTCCGGGCCAAGAACATAACAAGATGTACATAAACGAGGAGCCCCAGTACCCAAGGCCCCACCCAACCAGTAGACAAGACACACTAGAACTGGCACAGGTACCGTATCTCATTCTAGGCCAGTTTTCCTCTGATGAACCAGGCGGTGCCAACAGGATTGTGCCACGGTGACGTATGGGCACAAAATGTCCCAATGCTTTCACGAAAAGCCCGATGGCCAGAACTACGTTGAGATATGCCAAGGCCAACAAGTTTCGTGTTAGTACCACTTTGCTATGTGTGCCTTCAGGTGAAGTTATGTCAAAGTAAGCTGCAACAGGAAATCCACAACCGTCCTAGGTCAAAACGAACCAAGTGGCGAAAGCCTGAGCAATCCACACACCCAGAACTACATAAAAGCAAGGATCTCGTTTAAAACAGTCCTCCCCTTCCTCCATGGCTGTCCATATACTCTCGAAGAATTTCCAACCTTTAATCGGAAACTCGGTTCGTTTCCGATTTGGCATGCGTCAAACCTCTTGCAAACATTCTGCAGAGCAGAACTCAGTAGAACAGAGCACAGAGTCACGGCCACCGGAGTGATCCCCCAAATAAACCAGGCGGGGAATGTTTTCAACACTCCATTGTCGCCCTCCAGCAATTTCGAATCATCTCCGAAGTAGATGAAAGCGATCAAGGCCAGGGCGAAGCTGATCGCGATCGACTCTATAGCCCAGAATAAGCGCCATTCCTGTGGAACTGTCCCTAGAAACTTGAGCGCTTTCTCGTCCTGGGCCGGAAACGACAGATCGAGAAGGAGATATATTATGTGATATGTGCTGTTGTCAACAGTTTGTTTCATTAAAACAATAGAAGAACTTGGAGAACGCAAAGAGAACATACGCATGTATGGTACAAGGGGTTTCGGGCCAGCCTTCCCCGTCCTAATGGTGGACAGGGCATACTTGGAACTAACATACCACGTTCAAAGAGTTAATGGGTATCGACGTATGTATATGTAAAGTTGGCGACAGGTCTTCGCATAGCCTTTTGCGGTAATGTGGCAGTTTCAGAACCAATAATGGATTTCCTTCAAATAACTGTGGGCGATAAGCAGTATGATTCGGCCAACAACAACTAACTGCGAATTTTTAGCAGGCTCGAAACCTTACATACTACTCAGAACCATTGACAAGCATGACACAGACTTTAAAATGTATAGGAAGTACCTATAATACAGTCGTAGTGTAGCGGTGGTCGCTGAGCACGAATTTCGAATGAAAAATTTATTGCGTTGAAGCAACTGTGAGCTTGGACTTGTAGCCTACCCCTGGTACGTGTTTTCATATTCGTGGGGCTATGGTGTAAATGCAGCACACGAACGCGCTACTACTGTAGTGCAGTAGAACATAGTATGTTATGGTGTTGTTTAGAGGCGGCCGTACTGTGAGTTGTTTGCCCCTAAGAGTGTAATATATATGGTGCCAACTGAATGTGGTATACTGTCGTCGCGGCCTACAAGTACGGTATGCCTTTTACAAAGAGCGGTCCGGCCGACTTCTGTACAGGCACAGGTATACAGGGGTGCTCCATTTGAAGTACTGCTGTGGCAGTGGGTGTCACCAGTACGAGAGTATTATTGCTACAGCCGTAGACACTTAGAAGAGTACCACGCTGGCTGGCACTCATATTCCGATGTGGAATTTTGCCGACTGTTTTCGGTGTTGAGAGCACACAGCACTCGTGCCACGAAACAGACTTGAATTGGTACGCACTACTACTGTATCAATAATAGATGGGACGAGTACGAGCTTGATCCGTAAAGTGCTTTGCCAGGATACCAGTTGTGTTATACATGTTTGAATTCGAGTATGCTTCTTAGCCCAAAAGGGCTCAACACGCATCACCGTCAACTCCAACGACGGGTTGTCTGTGGAGTGGCCTCGGTAAACTCCGAGACTAAGGTGCAATCATTCATTGACAAGATGTGTCAGACCCTTGAAGCCGTTAAGCCGTTTACAAGACAAAAACGTTAAATGTGATAATCGAAAAGTCGGTAGGCACGAAAGAGTGGTAGAAACGTACATTCGTAATGTAAAATGACTTGCGGCGGGAGATCTTATATACTCTCAGTCGTGAACCTGTACTACACTAATTAACACAAACCTAGGTATTTGGAGAAACGACCCACCCTTCACCATTTACACGTTATCGAGAAATGTCGATGCGGGCAACAAAGTTGGTATATTCCAGGTTTATGGTGATTTCCAGACCTAGAGCAGACAACACCTACGAGTATGTTAACCACTTTGTTGCGTGCTTAAAAAATGCTCCGAACGCCCTTCACGATGTGATCACCAAGACAAAATATGCGTTGGTGCCGAAAGGCACGCTCGTGATATCAAACGTATACGGAAAATGGGACACACACTCACCAAATCAGCAACGAAGAGAACGGTCACAGCATTGAGTACAACGGAGGCACTGTCCTCTGAAGTCGACACAAGCCCCGTCATGGCGGCGCTCATCATGATTTCATACACGGCGAGGAGACCTATGCCAAAAGCATGATGACCAGCACATGTCCCGTTCGCCAACAGCGAAATTCCAGAGCGGAGATCATGGGTTGTTGAAGCAACGAGAAGGTACATAGCGCCAGTCACAGACGACAATAAGTAGCCGGACTCCGCACGGTCGCCATCAGAGCTACCGGCCTCTAGAGTCGAAGTAGCTCTCACCAGGAATACTAGCATCGCGTATGCGAATGCCTGCTTCTGTCCATGGTTGTTCGGGATCATAGATAGGTGTGCGCAGAGTTATTTACTTCGTATGCTTTTTACCGTCATTATGGATTTATGGTCTCTACAACTTATGACATACACATCATTTACGCCGCTGAATTCAGGTGCAACCATGACAAGATATCGGCCAAAATAAGTATGTCGCCACCTTGGCGGCGGCCATTTTTCCGTACCGGTTAAGCTCGGTAGACGTAGGTTACGGATTACCTGGTCATCGGATCGAAGGTGGTAGATGTTCTGAAGCTTTCACATAACATGATCATAGGTTATATTGTTTAAACGTGAACGTCAATACTGTGTTTTCATAGTTGCGATCAGTATTTTACCTAAACGTGTTGATCGCTTCGGGTTTCGACGTCTGTCGCTGACTCACCCCCACATCTAACGGCCCTCATGCCGCGTTTCAAAATACCATATATTCCGTCAACATTGGGATGTAGATTTCCTGTGCTAAAGTAGACGTTGGTTTTAATATACGGCTATGCTGTCTTACAACTAACCACAGGTGCCATGAATGTTCTCTCCATTCGTATTTCGGCCTATAGGTGCGAACATCATTCATGTTTGGGTCTACTTATTACAAAGAGCACGAGCCAACCGATCAGCTTGTCGGATAGCTTGATATTGTCGTCTTTGTCGTCCGCTTTTTCGCCGCACCCCCAAATGTAGACTGAATCGGAGAGATGACGTCGCATCCATGCGGAATCCGTTCCAGCATCGGTCGCTCCCTCCTCGTCGACTGCGCGAAGAGCAGGTATGACATA
The DNA here is from genome assembly GCA_037833945.1 of Alaria marginata. Taxonomy (NCBI): domain Eukaryota; class Phaeophyceae; order Laminariales; family Alariaceae; genus Alaria; species Alaria marginata. The sequence continues at coordinate 4,253 of JBBMKB010069376.1, forward strand.
CAGTAGTTTGAACCGGTTTTATCCTCAGAGCACGGCGTCATACCACCCGAGAAATACGAGTTGGTAGTTGAACCCTGGCAGCTCTTGCGCCATCTACATACACTTCCAAACGTCGAAATAATACCAGGTACGTATTATCGTGATGTTGCTTATAGATTCAATAACAATTTATGCAGCGATTATAACGCTACGAATACATTGGCTCTTGTTCCAAGGACTCAGGTGTTGGATACAATATATAGCAGATGCATATGCCGCCACTCTTGCAGGTACATCAGAGGAGCCGGTCCTCCAATATTGTATTGCCGCGAACTTGTGCCTCAACCTAGATTTCGCTTAAGCTGTGGCCTCTTGTTCGCATGCACGAGGCAATATCTCACTGCAGCACATCAAAACACACAACACACATGAAAATATCTGTTGTTAAGTCGTCATGCCGCCAAGGAAACAAGCAGAGCCATACACGACAAACCAAAGCCTTACCTGTTCCCTTGGTATTGTACGTCGAAGTATGTTGTTTGTGCTCCAGCGGAACTGTCATTATACGAAATACTACTGTAGATTTCCTTTAGCACAACATTATTCGTCAATTGCCCCCCAAGTACCAGTGGTCAGTTACTCCAATCATTTGGATAAAGTCAACCTGGCCATAACGGCTGGCTCGCTCCAAGGGTAATTGGCTGAAGCTAGGATAACCAAAATATTCAATGTACTTCAAGAATCGCGCGCACGAACTGTCGTGGTGCAATAATACCGAAAAAAGCATTATCCCTCACATTTTCTCTTTAAAGAAGTGTAGCGTCTGAGAATCTACAGTGTGTATATACGCCCAAGACAGCAGTCTGTCGAGCAGCTTACTTTGGTCGTCATCGCCCATTTTGTTGCCGCCCACCTTCCGGCAGAGCTGTTGTCGGGCCGGGAGGTATTGTACCTACTGCACCGAGAAACGGCGGGGGAGGGCATTAGCGTCGAATTTAGCAACAAAAGTAACTCGTCATCCTACGGTAGGGGTGCAGAAAAATGTTCCTGAGCTCCTGACATGAGGAGCTCAATATCTCACCCGAAACATGACGCCTCCAAGATTGTTGCTGCCGCAACCCGATCAACATGTCTATTCGCTAGTCCTATAAAACAAATACACTCGTATAATGATCATACCAACTGGTAGTTCCTCACTTCAGGAGCTCAACCGGTCAGGAATGTTAGACCCCAAGAAGTGCAACCCCTACCGTGAGATGACTCTAACGTTGAATACGAAGTTTGAACCCGACTAACGTCTATAAACCCTTTGTGTATTGTCTGCAGAAGAAGGGCAAGAGCAAAATCGCTGAGTACGAATCAACTTGCATATGTAGGTTGGTCGGGAGGACGGTCTAGTTACCGCTCTTGGCTCTTCCCGTTGTTGGAGGTGGTATGATTGCTTACTTAGTGCGCATAGTAATCGGACGATATACGGCAGTGGACAAGACACCCCGGTGTTGCCGTAAGCTGGATTCCTACTTACAGCAGCTATACAACCTGCACCTGGTTCATTACATATTTGCACTTTTGGAATACGGATGGATTAGTGACACAGCGTGTGTAAAGACGGCGGTTGGTGCACCGCCCCTTGTCCCCCCCGTTCAATTTTGTCGACCAACCACCGCTCACACTCCCCTCCGAATGAGGTGTGTTCCTTATTGACGCAGTCTGTGGCATTAATGCGGCTGAAATACTTCGGCTCATTTATCCCGCTGTTCAAGTATAATAGGTTTCCGACGTAGAGTGTGTTGGGAGAGCAATTGACATACCGTCTCTTGTGTCTCCTTCGGGACCTAGAACGGGCTCATTTCGAGAGGTAGGGCAATTTGTATGTCCCTCCTCGCTCTTCTCTCTCTGATCGAGGCGGATTTCTTGCGAACGCAGTGCGTATCGCAATGCAGTTGGTACACGGCGGAGGACGTACACGGCGGTTCTGCCTTGCGTCGGCTTCCCGCTTACAGTGGAGATACACCTTGCAGCTGGGCTTGCTTTGTTTAATCGTATTCATATATATTGTTTTGTCGATGTTGTTGTCTTTTCGGCCGTGCTTCTTTTTTGTTCTTAGTTTATTCGCTCGTTATTTGCATAGCTAAAGGTTCCACTAAATCTCCCGCTCGGAGTAGTATGGCCACGAGATCGCAAACAACGAAGGCGGCGCCGTCAGACACGACATACAGCCAACCCAGTGTCCACAGCCAACGCCGTGCTGGGCCCGAAAATAATAAAATAAAATAAATATAACCTAAAAATATCACTGCATTCGCCAGTATGCCCAGCGACGTGGTTTCGTCGCCCATACAGTAGTCTGGATAAATTATGTTATCCATACACCGCGTGTTGCTCTTCGCTTCGCGCAAAGGGGAAGCAAGGCGGTTCATTTATCTTGCCTCGCTCTTCCGTCCGCTCGAGGCGTATCGCAGTAGAGTTATTTATGTCACGGGTGTGTCGTCGTTTGGGTGGGAACACCAATTCGTATGGTTGACTAACATTCTAACACGGCCGGGTCTCGGTTGCAGCTGGCATACCGCTGGTAAGCGATGTCGCTAGTAGCTGTAGCACAACCTGAACCGACGCCGGACTTTGTACTACTGAGTATTGGGAGCTTCATGAAGTTTCAACTTGTAAGCAAGATCTGCACGCTGAAGGTCCAGCGCTTTCAGCAAATCGCTGCGGTGGATAGAGGTAGTACCGCTGTTTGCTGGGGGATCTCGAATAAACATCTAAAACAGTACACTATGATACAGATGCAATGCATATACCGGTGGTCGCGACTCTCACTGGTCATGGTCGATACCCAGATATTGCTGAGACTGTTGTGTCATAGTTTCAATGGGCACAGTGGGTGATACACGGTAAAAGCAGCCACGGCGGTATGATTGTTGCGGTTCATATATCGCTGATATCTAGCCACGGCTATAAACCCGCTATTCGCGGCCCGCACTATTAATACTAATAGCCGTAGTTCATACCAGGTGCAAATATATTAACGATATCACTTATGCCGTAGGGGCGGTAGATGCATATCTTGGTTGACGTTCTGGTTGGTATGCCATGGGTACGGTTGTGGTTAACATGTTGCTGCTATTCAGGGTTGTAATAACATCCACCGGGGTGTATCGCTGAAATAGTGTGCACTTCCTGGACTGGTCTTGCCGATAGTCTGACACAGGTTGGTATGCAAGGTTGGCACCCGGCTGATACACAGGTACTCCTTGTGCCTGCCCCGCCCCACCGGAGATACGTGATATTCGATCACAGTGGAGTGGTAGCGTGAACCCGCGCCGCCCTCACTTGGACGCTCGACGTAAGACGGAACAACCACTTCACGCACATGGAGCCGACGTCCCTTTTATCGTATTCCTTATCGCCTTGCCGCTGCAAACGACAGTGGTTTCAAGACACGGCTATACTGCTGCATACAAGGAATATGACGCGTTCGCTTGCCTACCCTGGTATGTATTGCCTTTGTCTGGCTGATGTTCTTGAAAGCACCAAATGCGTTTGCTATGACGAGAACCATGCCACCGGGTAGTGTAAACATTGACTCAGGGCGGGACGCATGGTCATTGCCAAATACACTTGGCTGACACTGTGAGTACGGTCTACGCGAGCGCCTTCCATTGTGACTACAGCGATAAGATGATGCTACCGGTCCCGGGATTGTTTGGCCTTCTTGAGACATAGTGAAAAGCAGTGGGGTTACATTTAAAAAATTGCGTCTACCATGAAGTTGTAATATCGCGATGTCGTACCTGGTACATGGCTGTGTCCTAACGATGGTTGTTATATCGTTTTTGCTAATAATCCCGTGTCGCTGACACCGCGGCAGGAGCTAGAAGATTGGTGTGGTACCTAAACAGAGCCCTGCCAGCAGCTGCTACACGTCTACGATTCACATGGACGTTTCATGCTGGCACCGCTCATGCTATCACCGCGTTTTGGGAGGGGGATAACGGACACGGCTGTGCCCGCAAGATGTTAGCTACACCATTTTAGAACGTTACACGTAATAGGGTGCCTCACAGCAGGCGCGCGAGGCGACGATAATGTAACCCGATGAGTAGCCCTTCAAACTTGTAAAGAGCCTTGCTACAACCAAAAACAGGCGCAGCGTTGGTCGCTACACCTCGGTTCATGACACTCGTATACAACGGAGGTGGGTACCCTGCCGCACCACCACACAGAGTGGGCGTTCAAACAATGAGCGGCAGCCATACGCATGCTCGTTGCATGCTACGTTATTGCCGAATCCCCCTTTACCCCATATAAGGCAGACACACACGCGACTGCACGCGGCATACTTATTGTTTCGTTACATTATGTTTGGTTGTTATTTAGTTAGGAGTGCTCCGGAGTTGCTTTGTTGATGGCATGTTCTACCGTTATGGGTTGTCGACGACCTGCCTGGACACACAGCACCCCTTGGACGTGTGTTTATATCACGTCTATTTAGTGTAGAGATAGTTATTCAATCATAGCACCTCAGTTCAAATGTAAGATGCTGTGTATATACATCCAGGTATGTATTGCAGACAGGCAGGAGGTCAACCGAGATGCATGAGTCCAGCACCTTCACCACCGTCCAGCGCAAGCGCAGTGGACACGACCGCGGCGCCAAGGTGGAAAGCCCACCACTCCGTGACACATTCTACGATAGAGGATCACCATTTTTATGCTGAAGCTCCTCACTTGAGGAGCTCTATATCTCACCGAAAAACATATTTTTAGCAAACTGAAAGTGCAATCCGATGAACAAACCCTGTGGTCCATCTATACAAAAAAAACATATTTCAAAACTGGAATGACATTCCGACAGTTTTGGGTTAATGAGCTTCGTCATCTAGAAACTAAGAACGCCAAAAAGTGCTACGTCTATCGTAGAACACGTCCTGTGCGTTATGACAGTTTGAGCACACTTATCTCGCAACCCAATAGAAGTATATTCCTGAGATTACCACGGGAGACCCCTATGGGGATCGACCGGGAATGACCGGAAAGAGAGTCAGTGCGAGCCTCATTCAAACACACCTACATGTGTGGAAGAGTGTAACCCTGCTGACCCATCGCCTCCGCGGCAAAAATAGTGTCGTACTTGCGCATCATTGTCATTGTACACGAGGTCTTGATCGAGACCCATCAACAACCTTCGGTGTCATGCCCAAATCACGAACGACAACTCCAGGGAGCGGTCTTCGCTGTCCGTATCCCGTCATCCAACGTTGTACCCGGCGACGCCAAAAAAAAAGACCTCACCGCGCAAGAGGGGCGTCGCGACTAAGCACAGACGTCCGGGACCAGGCGGACGTCGCCGTCGCGACTGCTTAATTAGCCAGCGCATTGATTTTTGCCGCAGGCCAGTTGTTCCCCTAGCGGAAGTATGCACGTTCGCGGGCAAGCACTTGCCACGTGTCGTTTGACTGCTGTGTTGAGATTAATCTGCGCGCCGAGCGGTGGTCTGACCATGTGACGATGCACCCCGTTCGAGTAAGCGGTCCGCCTACCACATTTCTAGCGATACCGGCGATAGACGAGATCATGAAGATCGGGAGTTCGAAGACGGAACAGGTGGCACGGTACTATTCGGGGGTGGCCACTCGTGCGAGTGCTGCCTTAGCCGCAAAATTTATGAACGGCGGTGGACCGACGCGCACGCAGAGAAAACGACTACGGGGCACCATTGATTCCAACCCCCCCCTTTTGGCTTGGAAGCGGCCACACGTGCACTCAAACAAACCAATTAGAAATTGTCATCCAGATTCAAGAAAGTACGCACATAATGCGGAAGTCCGCCTCATGAGGGGTTCATAGCAGGATGCAGCTCACCGTTGTTGTGACACACCGAACACCTTACGACTATTCGCGCTTGGTGCGCGCGTTGTGTGCCTGGTCGGTGAAAACCCGACGTGCTCCGTCCCGGCATTGTAGGTATGCGAGTGTCTATGGTTGTATGACTACGGATATGCGACAACTTAGTACGCCCCACCCCCCCCTGACCTTTTCAGAGAACTGTTGACGCGTGCACACCGCGGTATGCGGGAGCGTTGGGCGAAGGAACTAACCAGGAAGGGATACCTGACCAACTCTAATTCGCCAAAAATATTGCAGGAAGAACAACAAGCATGACTCCAGTTCAGGAGTCAACTGAGGGGTATAGGAACGGCAGCGAACGTAGCTTCAGCGGGTACTTTTCAGGGAATATCAAACAGCAACAGCCCCCTGCACGCGGTACGCTAGCAGTAGATGATGTTTGGGTGAGACGATCGACACAAAGAACACGACGCTGGGACGGGATCGCCTTTACTGGCGACGCGAACCAAAATAATAGTGTAAGTGGAGGGAAGACAACCCGATTCCCTCTGTTTAAATGTGATTCAGATATTGGACCGACTCATACATCTCGCTTTTGGGCCTCCTCGCCCCGACGGTTTTCGGTATAAACAATTCGATTATATACATATCTGAGCCATGGGAATATTTCTCGGGTTTCATAAGCAGTTTTGTGGATATTGGTGTTGCGTGTGATATCTGAGCTATTCTGCCAAACAGGCCCCAAACACTAGGTGTGCCTGTATCTTCGTGTGTGTGTTACGATCTCGCCAAAGTTAGCGGAAACGATTTCATACGCGTATTGCACCCAGCATTTTTGTCGCGGTACATCTGCCTTCAGCGTGCCATCGCGTCAGGATTATAGTTTTGCGTTTACAAATAACTCCAAGCTGAATATTTAGTGTTTTTGAGGAACTCCAGAATGTTCGTGTCATCGACAAGTGAAACTCCGACTACTACATCCTCTTTTCGTAGCTGAGGTTGGTGTTGTTTCGATTTACCTCTGCTGCGACGAGCAAGGTCCGACCACGCACCCGTGGACAATAGGCGGGTTTCACCTGGTATGGAAGTAAATATAGACTTTTTGGATGGGCTTTAACAAGCAAAACCCTTGGTCCGGATGAGTAGTGGATATGCCGCGCATGTAGATTACGAGGTCACACGAATCGAAGCTTTGTGCCAAAACGTGACATCTCTCTCGGTGGCTTTCTTACTTCTACATCCTCTGTTCTCTAGCTTTGGGTTGGGGTGCAAAGCACAACGACCGAGGTTGGTACTTTTTCTACCAGTCAATTGATTTCGTACCTCTGATGGCTGCAATTTCAAGTTGACAATTTCACTGTCGCGCTTCCATCGATCCTTTCACGTGGGTATTGGATTATACTTGACCTCTTGCTCTTGACGATGGTACAACCCATACTTTACTGTTTATATATTCTCTCCCCACACCACCACTCCGGTCAACGATCTTCAATGCCCCGTACATCAATAATGCTTTATATCCTATACAAACCTCCCCACTCGTACTAGGCACGGCCATATCCTATCATTTACCTACCTGAAGAAGATTGGCTACCATTAAACATGACAGTTTCATATATTATGCCAACATTCCCAAGTCAAAGATACAAAAATACAACAGACGGTAGAAACCCAAAGAACACCCGACGCCCCTAACACACACACTGTAGGGTCCACGACCCCCACATTATCAACCGGGTCAACATTGCTCACTGCCTCTTACATCTACAATGATCTATATCCTAAAACAACCGTCCCATCCGTACGAAACACCACCATACCCTATCGCCTACCTACTCGAAGCCGATAGGCTACCAAACCAAATGACAGTTTAATACCTTATGTCAACATCCCCAGGTCGAAGATACAATAATACAACAAACTGTAGAAACCCACAGAACACCCCACGCCCCTAACACTCAAACTGCAGCGTCAACGACCCCCACTTCATATTTCGTGTCAACGATCCTCACTGCCCCCTTCATCGACAATGTCTATCTCTTAAAACAACCGTCCCACGCGTTCTAGACACTGCCAAATCCCATCACTTAATAAACCCAAAGAACACCCCACGCCCCTGACACACATACCGCAGGGTCAACGACCCCCACACCATCAATCGGGTCGACGATCCTTACTGCCCGTTACATCCACAATGCTCTATATATTATGAAACCTTTGAGTCATCCCACGGTAGGGGTGCAGCAATAAGTCCCTGAGCTCCTAACATTAGGAGCCCAATTTCTCACCCGAAATATGACTTTCAAAATTTTCTTTCGCGCAACCCGATCAACATCTCTATCCGCTAGTCCTAAATAAACGCACTCGTAAAATTAGCATACCAACCGGTAGTTCCTTACGTAAGGAGCTCAACCGGTCAGGAACGTTTTACCCTCAAAATTGCAACCCCTACCGTGGGATGACTCCTTTCCACTCGTACTAGACACGGCCATATCCTTTTATTTACCTACCGGAAGCCAATTGTCTACCCAAAAACATGACAGTTTCAAATATTTGGCCGACATTCCCAGTGTCAAAGATACAAAAAGACAACAGACGGTAGAAACCCAAAGAACACCCCACGCCCCTGACACATAAACTACAGGGTCAACGACCCCCCCATCATCAATCGGGTCAACGACCCTTACTGTCCCCTACATCTACAATGCTCTATCTCCTAAAACAACCGTCCCACTCGTGCGAGACACTGCCATACCCTATCGCCTACCTACCCGAAGCCGATTGGCTACCGAAAACCAGGACATTTTCATATCTTATGCCAACATTGCCAGGTCACAGATACATAAAGACAACAGACGGTATCCACCCCGAACCATATTTTCCTACAAAAAAACATGACCATTTCATACATTGTGCCAACATTCCCAGGTCACAGATACAAAAAGGCAACACACGGTAGGAAACCAGAGGCCACCCTACGCCCTTGACATACAAACTGCAGGATTAACGACCCCTACACCACCAATCGGGTCAACGATCCTCACTGCGCCCTACGTCCACAATCTTCTATCTCCTATAAAAACCGTCCCACACTATCATAGCTACTCGTTTGTGTGTAATGCTTTTGCCTCGCAATATATTAATCTGGTCGTCATATGATTTCTTGCGCAGCGCCACACGCACACATCTACATTGATGCCGCGGCTGCCACGCTCGAAGGCAGGGAGGGCTGTAAGCTCAGCTGCTGTTGCACCCGCTGTTCGTGTACCGATGCTGCTGTGCCGTCTCTGCTGCTTTGCCGCTATATTTTCGGGCCATACTGTAGTCTGCTACCGGCTTGTTTTCCAACGCCGGTCCACGTCAAAAGCCCTAAAACCACCCTGTTCTTGTTATTCTGCTCCAGAAACCACAAGAGAAAACATATTTTTCGGCGACGTGGTCGCCCTTTCTGACGACACGCATGATTTCAGTAGACACCCGAACCACCTTAATGCTTTCGAAAAACCACACCATTGGACTGCCGTTTTTTCACGTTTGAGCCACCTGCTTCAGGCCAAACGTCTGGCGCCGCTTTCCTGCGGTCCCTTCATCTCAACTCCGGTAATGGTCGACCTTACTGTTCGTGTGTCAGGGGCGTGGGGTGTTTTCTGGTGTTCCACCGTCTGTGGTCTTCTTGTATCTTTGACCTGGGAATGTAGGAATAAGATATAAAACAGTCTTGTTGTTTGGTAGCCAATTGGCTTCCGGTAGGTTAATGATAGGATATGGACTTGTCTAGTACGAGTGGGACAGTTTTGGATCGGAGATAGAGCATTGTAGATGTAAGGTGGCAGTGGTGAACGTCGATCCGATTACTAGTGTGGGGTTCGTGGGCCGTGCTGTTTGTGTGTCAGGGGCGTCGGTTGTTCTCTGGGTTTCTACCGTCTGTTGGATTTTTGTATCTCTGACCTGGGAATGTAGGCATAATATACGAGACAGGCATGTTTTTGATAGCCAATCGGTACCCGGTAGGTTATTGATAGGATATGGCTGTGTATTGTACGAGTGGGACCGTTTTAAAGGCGATAGAGTATATTTGATGGAGGGGGCAGTGAGGATCGATGACACGCATGTTAGGGTGGGGTTCGTTGACCCTGCAGTTTGTGTGCCAGGGGCGTCGGGTGGCCTAATGCTTCGTACCGTCTGTTGTCTTCATGTATCTTTGACCTTAGAATGTTGGCATACACTATGAAACTGTCATGGTTTTTGGTAGGCAACCGGCTTCGGGTAGGTTCATGATAGGATTTAGCGGTGTCTTGTACGAGTGGGACGGTTTTTATAGGAGATATAGCATTGTGGATGTAGGGGCCAGTAAGGATCGCTGACACGATTGTTGGTGTGGGGATCG
>JBBMKB010069387.1:0-14466 GCA_037833945.1 Alaria marginata
GTGATACCGGCGTGCGAGGCATGTCCGAGCCGCTACTCCTCGGGACTATAATATAATACATATTGGTTACTTCTCTCTGTGATACTCGGGAAACCGAGCTCTGCCTACCGCTCCGAGTGAGCCCCGCCTGTACACCTTCGGGGTTATCTAACAGATTCAGTGGGAAATAACCGGCGCAGAAAACCGTGTCGGGTAGTGGTATGCCGGCATTGCTGCCATTCCGCCGATCCTGGTCCCAATACGGAGGCTAATAGCGTTGCAACCTGTGAAAACGATAAGCCCAATGGCCAATCCTAAGGCGTGCGCGTCTCACTTCATTCGTCGGATTCCATAATGTTGTCTACCACTCTGTCCGTAAATTCGAGCATCGTTTTGTATTCAAATTTACCTTCATTTATATTTCCGGACAGAGTTGTATACAGTACATGTAGCCGGATTCAGTACGGAAGCGCTATTAATAGTTCATTTGGACTCCTCTGAGGCTGGTGATTCAGCTGTCAGTACCGTGTTCGTTTATGTAACCACTCAGACTATGTAAGTATCACGATATGGTATCCACACAAACAACCCCCTTAAACGTATTCTACGATGGAGGTGCAGCATTGTTTTTCTGAAGCTCCTCACTTGAGGAGCTCTATACCCTCACCGAAAAACCGTTTTGAGCAAAATGAAAGTGCAACCCGATCAACAAACCCGTGGCCCATCTGTACCTAAAAAGCATATGGCAAAAATAGAATGACATTCCGACGATTTCGGGTTAAGGAGCCCCGTCATCCAGAAAGTAAAAACGCCAAAAAGTGCTACCTCTATCGTAGAACGCGTCCTTACCAGATAAGTAGTTCATCCCCCGCACGACGTGCTCCGGCCCACAAATCTCACGTATCGTCGTTCTGAGAGCGGGCACCATCCCATTCATCAACCCAAGAAGGAATCTGCCGTGGTCAACCAACAATTATTATTGCATTACCCACGGGTGCGCGCAGACATCATTCACGGAGAAGCACTTCGTCATGTTAAGAAAAGCCATGGAGAAGGGGGGGGTGGAGGTACTTAGGGGTGCACCCTGTAGGGTGAAGGTACTGAAACGTTTATGTTCCTACACGCACTATACCTGGTACTCACGTATGTGGCATGGAGAGTTCGGCTTTGGTTAGTTTGGATCGTATCATATGAACGTGGATAACATTTCCATTGTGTATGCCGTCGGGCGGGGCTTTGATGTATTGGTTGATGCTCACCCGGATCAAATGGCCTGGATGAAAGCCATTGGTTGATTGGGGTGGTAAGAACATAGATGAAATCGCCATTGCGAATTACGCAGTTGGTCGGGTCGGCTTGCACTTGCCTGGATGAAATCGCCATTGTGAAGGACGTCGATAGCCCGAAGGCTACTGAGAAGAGGGCGGTAGCAAGCAGTCCCATAATTATCACCGGCTTCCGCCCGATGGCATCAGAAACACGCCCCCAGAAGTACCCGCTGACAAACCGTCCGAGTGAGTAGGCACTCGCCACGTAGCCAGCATAGTATCCTGAAGGTTAAAACAAATGCCCACAAGATTTGAGGAAACCCCGTGGGGATTAGTGGATACCGGCGGTGAGTTACTGCAGCGTATACCCACAGTGGAATAGTGGTACAGTAGTTTTGTCGATTAGTGGTGGTGTTGCGTAGTGGTGGTAGTGTTGTGTACTCGCGGTAGTATCGTATACCTGGTATAGGTTAGTGAAGGTCCTATGGGGTAGTGTCCGTGTTGTGTGTTATCGGTAGCGGTGTGGGTTAGTAGTTGCCCATAGTGGAGTAGTGGATGTCCTGGGCAGTAGAGCGTGCTTTGTGCTTTTGCAGATGCCGTGGGTATTAGTGGAAGCACACGGCGAGCGGAAGCAGGGCGGGGATTGACTTTCATCTGCGCGGCAGCTGAAGTCTGTTCCTTGCAGGCACTCGTAATGTGTTCGGCATGTGTTCGAACATCTCAAAAGTGTATACAGCGTAGCAGGGTGAGACGTTGTCGACGATAGCATGTCATACTGTTGTGTTAAGCGCAACGTGCCTCGTGGACGAAGTGGATGGGCTGAAGTGGATGGGCTGGGGTACGCCCACCACACTGACGGAAAATAGTTTCGAACCTAACCAGGCAGCTGAAGACCCGGCCTCGGACAGACACGGGCACACAGTACACACTAGGCGCTATCAAACGGCAGCCCTGCACACGTCACCGGTAGTTGATAAATTGATCAAATACGAACGGCCGGATGTATTACCATCGATGTTCGCAGTGTAACGGTGCTGACAGACTATTAATAGCTTCCTAACCTCGACCGATGGGCGCTTAAACTCTGACTACATTCGATGGGGGTTGTTACATTAAGGGCATTCACACATGGATTTCGGTTTTGGTTCAAAACCTACGAGTCGCGTCGCCAGCACGTACCTACTGTACTATAATCACGAAGGGCAGAGTTCAAATCAAATTTGCCCGAAGCATTGAAAGCTTGGTTTACGAACCGAACCTCTCAGATACCAGGGTACATATTATCATACACAGTATACGCCAATCGCTTGCATTTGTCCACCAAACACGGTAGGCATTCAAGCCAATCTCCACCCCCCCTCCCTAATTACGAGCGAATCGAGTTTCTAATGTCCGACGGCGCCCGACCACACGGACCCATTCCCAGTCCGGCGCGACCATCTCCGTGTTCACATCGATAACCGGGATCCGCCAAGAAAGCCAAAGCAAAGAACGGTTGACTTTTTGTATTCAAAACACAACTTTTCCGCAATTTTCCACCAACGGATACAGTTGGTACAAGTTACATGCACCAGGTATCCACTATCTATAGTATAGCGCGAGTTCTCAGCACGAGTTGCGGTATCTTTAAAACATCGGCGGTGTATCCTCGAGTGGTGTATCTTCCAAGCAACTACAGTAGTAGGCCGAACTATCGGCGTCATACCAGTCTCCGCTTCTTGTTTGAACCCCGACTAGCTTCCTGATACATGATAATACCTGCTAGTTTGTTGTTTTAAACCCGACAACAGTATATCCGCCATACCAGGTACATGATAATACCTGCTTCGTTTGTTGTTTGCAGTTGAAGTAGATCCTTGACCATCATTCCGACGTAGGGGAAGAGGTTGGTCAAGGTGTAGCCAGTTAACGCCATGCATATCACTAGGAGGACCACGGATTGGGTGGGGAAGTCGGTAGCTCCGGGTTCATGAGCAGGGGGCATCCAGTCTTCGGCCTCCCCGTCTTGGCCGATCTCTCCGCTGGTGTTGCACTGAAAGTATTTGTCACGTAGATTATACGTCGATCGAGGAACAACCAAGGAGGATTCGTGTTTATTTGCGCCAAGTCCTCTCTACAGGGTTGTGTTTGGGAAAGCCGCATATACCTCAGTGGGTTCAGACCACCAAAGTGTTTGAATAGAGCACACGACGCAAGGGGTTACCCGTTACCATAACCCTAACCCAAAAATCGAGAAAAATCGAGACGAAAGGGGTTACATCGTTTTTCACGAACGGCGTCGTTCTCGAGATACGGCTGGATACAGGGTACAGGACACAGGCGATCGTCGAAATCACTCAGACGACTCAATACAGAGGCTTCACTTCCACGGAACCCCCTTCTCCACACGATCATGAATATACCGCACTCTTTCCGAACAGGCCAACAGTCAATGGTCTGGGACTACAATATCACTCTTTCCAAGTAGCCAAACGTCACCGTAAACCCTATCCCCACCCCGGTATGTGCCTTCATTCGTTCATCACGCAGAGGGCTCAGCGTTCCCAATGCTCGTTGATTTTGCATCGATTTTCGCCAGTTCGTGTTTCGGCACCAGGTAGTCATTAGTTTTTGTTTGAGACACAGTCCCTTTCTTGCAGGATTTGAAGTCGTAGCGTCGACCGCAGCAGTTTCGCGGCCTATATACCTACGGCACCGTCGGGGACGGGCAGTTTGAATCTGTTTTATTTTTGTTTAGCGTCATTATTTCTAGTTTTCATATCTACTCGTAGAAGGAGGTATTGCCCTTACCGACTTTCTGAACAAGCTGTGGTCGCAAGTGTCATCCCCCCCCCCCCCCGAAATGTGAAGACAAAATGCCATATAGTCAGCTTAATGTGCTAGAAACCAAAGGACTAATATACCTTTCCTACGCGCCATGAGGTGGCTTCACCAACGTCTCGGGGAGGTTCTGCCGTTTCGCCACGGTTTCGTGAAGGGGTGCATGCGTGTTTCCACTCCCGAATCGCGGACGGTTCGCCAATTCGTACAAGGTGCTCGGAAATATTGCTGCTGGTTGTTGGAGGTTTGTTAATATCTAATAACCATGAACCCCTGATACAAAGCCCGCTATGTATTGTCTCCATCGAAGTTGTGAATCAATGGATGCTTTGAAATAGTACGAAAGTACGAATTCAGAATACTTCATGGAAAAAACCTCCCCCCCCCCACCCCCCCCCGCATACATGTTGCTAACCTCCTTTTTCCATGGGCCGTATCCGTATCATACCAAGGGAGTACTCGGGAGAATATAATATATTATAGAGACGGTAGCGAATATTGAGTACGCTCTTTATTTTTGTTCGGTTTGCAGTTTTGTCATACCTACCTGTGGGGCCGCACTCACCCTGTAACTGTCCGCGCCGACGCACGTCCATCCGTCGTCTGAGAATAGGAAGAGATGACTCGATTGTTTTGACGAATAAATACATGCCCCGCGCGAACATTGGGTGTACTTCATATCATTGCGTCTATCCATGTAGACATATCGTTGTACCGCGAAAGCACTCCTTGTGAAGACAGCACCATCGGTGCTAGAAGGGGCGGACTTGCGTTTCCGTTCTGCTAACGCGCGATACGCTTCAGGTTGTTATTGGGACACAAGTAGCACAAGTAAGCATGGACGTTACCGGGCATCATCTAGTGAGCGCCTATGTATCCAATCTACATTACAGAGAAATCGCATATATATCTGGGGTCTAATACTGTGTACTATGTGGTTGACGAGACCTGACGTTTCGTGTCGAATCCCGGAACGTCTTAATACACGCACGAGTAACCCTCTATGCAGTATTACTGTATTGTCACTATCCCTACTCATGCCACTGTATATCAACCAATTAGTCGAACGCATCAAGCAAGTAAGGTGACCCAGCGTCTACCAACAGCAGAAGTGCCTGGCCATTCGATGGTGGCTGTTGTTGCTATCTTATCGCCTACGAGGGTGTTGTAGCGTATGTGGCATACAGCCAGTCGTGGTCTGGTGATGATACGGTGAACGTCGAGCACCATTTAGTGCGTTGCCCTACTTTAGTGCGGTGAATGTCGCCTGTCGTTTCCGCGCCCTACAGAGTACTCCGTGACAGTGCGAGGTCTCGGTTTAATGCGGGTAGTGTTGTTGTTGTTCTCACATTGACTCACATAAATAATCTAGTCCGTGGTCACAAGACAGGCTCCAGTCACTCTGGAGTGGAAGAATACCCTAAGGAGCAAAACGAAACACACCAAAAGTGGTACACGGAAATGCCATAGCCGGAGCAAGTCGTGCATCCGCCAAACAAGTGTAAAAGTGAAATCGGAAGTCAGCGTACCTACGTATCAGGCCTATGCTGGCACATGCGTTTCAAGATTCGCAGCTGAGACCGACGACACCACATGCCACCAAGAATAAAATTAATGCACAAATTCTAGGAGAAAAGAAAAGGAAGAAACACAAAAACGAGGGAAATAGAAAACGACGCGAGGAAGATACTACTGTACGTACGCAAACAAAATTACGTAGGCTCGCCAGGAGGGGGGTGTCGCCAGGAGGGGGGTGTAGCGAGGTAAAGGCAAGCCACACAGCGCTACGAAAAACAAAGTATAATCATCTGGCAAGGCACCGCCACAACGAGGAACCACAGCAGAATCTAAAAAAGTTCTTTGAACTCTTGCCAATGGTGACGAAAAGGCGCAAGAAGGAACAAGAACTACCGTTAACCCTTCAGCTCTAAGTAGCGATAGCACGTACGGCCTATACGTAGCTACTACAGGGTTACGGACGCTTCGGTATCGTTCGAGCAACATTATATATTACAGGTATTTTGAGTCTCCTCATAGCAGGAACTCTATAAACTATACTTTTATACACCACCCCGAGACTGATTTTGAGTAAACTGAAGGTGCATATCGATCGTTGCGCCATGCCCCAACGAATGTTCACACCGAGTACCAGCGACATCGTTTATCGGACCTTCGTATATATATATATATACACTTTTTAGTATTGAGAGCTGACGGTAAATGTGTTATTCTAAATTTTTCAAGGTGAACTCAATCCATATTAAACAAAATCAAACTTCGGCGAAACAATGCGCTACCGGCTCACTCTATAACACTGTTGCCAAATTCGGCGTCATAGCGGTTCCATATGGTTGTCAAAACGCCGGACGGGTATTAAAAGACAAGGCGTTTCTTGGCCAGGCCAGTCTGCATGGTATCTTGCTCCAGCGTAGAGCATGAATATTCGCTGCACTCAGTCCGTCTTACAATGGGGGCTTCACATGTACACTAACTACTACAGTGGCTGCCGCGTTACAACGCAACCAAACTTCGACAGGGCGTTGCTTCGCTAGCGGAACAGATACGTTCCAGGTCAATACAGCTAACAAACAACGACATAGTTTGATTTTTGTATCTGAAACGATTATACAATTCCGTGCGCACAGGAAGGTGTCTGTCGCCTGTTGCGGTCCGGCGGGAGCGCGAGGGAAACTCGAACGTTGCGTCGAAACTCGAAAGTATCTTTCGCAAGCTACATCATCCCTTTAGAACTAGCCCCTGTTCGTGCAGGATCCCTGTTCATTTGTTCAATCTAAAATAAATACTAGTCCCCCTCGCCCCCCTACCGACGTTACGACTGTATATTAAGAAAATTTACGACCATATATATATCGTGTTCCATAGTCGTCAGATTTTGTCCCCCTCAAAACGGGTTATATAGTTTCCGCGCACAGATTGATTCGCATCACCCTGTTGACCCTGGTACTAGCTAGCACAAAGCGGAGCCGCCGACCTATATCTTTGATGAGGACATACACACCCTGTAATACGCGCGATCGGAGTATCACACACAGCTTGCAAATATGAGTTTCGACCAAGTTTTCGATCTCACAGCTGAAGTGTATTTTAAGTTTTTACAATATACCAGTACTACTGTAGTACTGTGTGTGTGATGCTTCGATTACGCGTGCTACGTTATGCGCGTGTTATCATATCAAGTGTGTACACAGCATTACCTCCTGTGTTCGCGCCGGCCAAGGCAGCCCGCCCCCGTCAAGTGTTTCCGGCTTGGCAGCGTGAAGAGAGTGGCTACCCTGTGCGCTCCGCATCTTGCTACTACTAGCACTAGTCTTGTCCCCGTGATTAGTTAGTTGTTGACGACGTTGATGTCCTGCGAGTGGTGGTGGAGCGTATGGACCGGGGGTTGTGTGATGTCAGTCGTTGTGCGAGGTCGAAACGAAGTCTCCCCCCACCTCTCCTTGCAATCCGTGACATCCATAACCATGCGCACGCGGGGGTACTGGCACAAAATTAGTACTATATACAAGCATTAACAGTGCTGCCTATCTATCTATGCTGGTATTATTTTTCTCCGTTACGGGTCACTGAATATACGTACTAGATTGGATGAGGCCTCCTGCGCCGGCAGATGGTCCTCGCCCGTGAATATACCACGCGCGCTGGGGTGCTCTCGGCCGAGGTACCTTCAGCTCTGCAGCGTTTCCTGGAAATGATCGCAACTTGTAGGAAAGTACTTATTGTAGGGTGGGTGGGATGGTCTTAAGTGTTTAGTTTGTTCGTCGTGTCTTGTCGACGCTTTTCGGGAGCTGCGGTGCAAGTGACTGCAGTCGATACAGGTTTCAAGTAAATCTCATCAAACGTGTGGATCTAATCTTTGTTCCACATTTTGGACCCATCTGATCGGATGGCGATGCTACTGTGGTATTATTTTTCTCCGTCGCGGATCACTTAAGGTAAGTATAGGACTGGATGAGGCCTCGTGCGCCGGCCAGTGGTCCCACCCGCACTTCTTACCGCCTTACTGACCACCGTGGAGCCACCTCGCCCAAACTTACGTTATTTGTAGCCTTACTTCCGCGCACGAACGGCAAAGTCCTCACAAAAGTCGGTGACAACGGAAGGTTGGACGCGTTGGCGTAGACCTGGTCCCGTTTGGCTCTCACTACTCTCCTAGTAGCGGTAGACCCCAAGTTGTACTGCGCCCTGATGTCCGTTTTCCAGTCGCCCATTTGTACGGTCTCGTCCAATGTTGTTCCCGCAAGACCCTTGCTAAAGGACGCCTGAACTACTGAGCGGAATGAATGCAAGGCAAAGTGTCTGGGAAGTTCACCCGCACACAGGTTCCTCTGCGGCGCTGCGACCATGCCCGGCGCGGACAACACTACACCTCCCTGGTTCCCATGTGATGAGACTACTGGAAACAGGTGGCCTTTAACCACATCACGCGCTGTGCACGCGACCGCATGTTTTTTAAAACGACGGTCAAGCGTGTGCCCACGTAGAGTATGCTTGATTAGCCGGGACCGCTGTACGCTCCTGCTCCATGCTACCGTCCGATAGTTAGGGACCAACGCTTTGATTCAAGCGAGGATTGCCACGTTTTCCAACTCGGCCCCCTTGCCCATTTTCAACTAGTCGGCCGCATGCCGGGTTTACCCAGATAGCAATTGAGGGGAAATGTTTCTGACTTTGGGGTCCACGTGAGGGCTGACACATCCCGCACCCAAGTGGTACCCTTGCCGTGCCAGTTGAGGAAATCACGCCAGTCAAAACCCACCGCCGGCGGTTTCAGAGTCCTCATTTCCAAGTCCCACTGAACGGGAACATCGATAGATTGTCCACGTCGACCATAACTTTGGCTCGCCGCAAAGTCTCAGGGTGCCGTACCTAAAACTGCTGAAACATCTGGTAAAAAGAATGCTTATGTTTTACCAAATAATCTTGCGGAAGCGCTCCCCGCGCGTTTCAAAGGGGCCCGAGAACAACGTCACGACCCCCCCTCCAATCTCTTAAGAGTTTAGCCCGTTCCTCGTGTCTTCTTGAGGCTTTTCGGGAGCTGCGGTGCAAGTGACCGTATTCGATACAGTTTTCAAGTAAATACCATCAAACCTGTGGTTCCAATCTTTGTGCAACCTTTTGGACCCATCTGATTGGCTGGCGAGTTACTAGTAGTACGACCGTGTTTGCGTTTTTCTAAAAACTAGCGGTGCGGCCACGGCTTCGCCCGTGATGCTAGCCCAACTATTGCCAAGCGCTGGCTCTATAAGGCCGAAGCAATCAGGAATCAGCCAGTGCGGTAGGGTTTCCACACCTCGCGGGGTGGTATCTACCAGGGGGATGTCCGCTTTCGTCCCCGATTTATTGGGGTTGTACATGTATGGAAGGGTTTCTTATCCGGGGATGAAACATTATTATGCCCGGGTGCACTGGGACACTGGCGTCGTCACATGGGGCAACTCTCGCCGCGCGCTGGCTCTATGAGCCCCAACCAATCATAAACCAGTCAGAGGTTGGGGTTTCCACACCTTGCGCAGATGTTGGGGTTTCCACACCTTGCGGGGCGGTATCGACCCCGGGGAACTTCTTTTCGTCCCCGGGTTGTTGGCGTTGTCGATTAACGGAAGGGTTTCTGGTACGGGGATGGTACCTTATCGTCCCCGGGTGAGGCGAGACTTCGACGTTGTCTCGAGGGACAACTCTGATCGCGCGCTGGCCCCATGAGAGCCAGCCCACTGTAAGTCAGCCAGTGGGGTTGGTGTTTCCATACCTTTCGGGGCGGTGTCGATCCGGGGGATGTCCGTTTTCGTCCCCGCATTGTTGGTGTTGTAGATATATAGAAGGATTTATGATCCAGGGATGGTACTTTGTCATCCCCTGGTGCGGCAGGAGACCTCAAATTTGTCCAGCCGCCCGCCGCGCGCTGGCTCTATGAGCTTGAGCCAATCAGAAACCAGCCAGTGGAGCTGGGGTTTCCACACCTCGCGGGGCCATATCTACCCGGGTCGGTGATGTCCGACTTCGTCACCGAGTTGTTGGAGTTGTAGATGTACAGGAGGGGTTTTCATCCAGCGATGGTACATTAATATCCCCGGGCGTGACGGGACCTCGACGTCGTCCGGAAGGGGAACTCTCGCCGCGCGCTGGCTTCATGAGCCCCACTCAAGTCAGAAACTAGCCGATGTGGTCGGGGTTTCCACACTTTGCGGGGCCGTGTCGACCCGGGGGAGCTTTGTTTTGTCCTCGGGTTATTGAATTGGTGGATTTACGAAATAAAATTTGATTCGAGAAGGGGAAATTATCATCCCCGGGTGCGGCGACACCTCGACGTTTTGTCTCGAGGGGTTACTCTCGGAGCGCGCTGGTTCCATGACAGGCAACCAACCATAAATCAGCCGATGCGCGTGGGGTTTCCACACCTTGCGGGGCGGTGTCGACTCGAGGGGTGTCTGTTTTCGTCCCCGGGCTGTTGAAGTTGTAGAGGTATGGAAGGACCCCCAATCCAGGGATGGGCCCCTATCCTCCCCGGCTTTGCACTGGCTCTAGGCGCTTTAGCCAATCAGCGATCGGCCAATGGAATTGGGGCCTCCACACCGTGCGGGGCAGTGTCGACTTGGGAAAACTCGGTTTTCGTCCCCGGGGTGTGGGAGTTGTAGAGATACGGAGGATCTTCTGATGTGGGGATGGGACTCTATCCTCCCCTGGTTTGGATTGGCTCTACGCGCTCTAGCCAGTCAGCGATCGGCCAATAATATTGGGGTTTCCACACCTTGCGGGGCGGTGTCGATCCGGGAAAAATCGGTTTTCGTCCCCGGGATGTCGGAGTTGTAGAGATACGGAGGGAGTTCTGATCCGTGGATGGGGCCATATCCTCCCCGGGTTTGCACTGGCTCTACACGCTCCAGCCAACCAGCGATCGGCCCATGGGATTGGGGTGTCCACACCATGCGGGGTGGTGTCGAACCGGGAGAAGTTGGTTTTCATCCTCAGGCTATCGAACATGTAGATATATGGAAGGATGTCTGAACCAGGGGTGGAGCCTTTTCTTCGCTGGGTGCGGCGGTATGCGGTATTGAGGATTTGGGGTTTCAACACCGTGCGGGGCAGTATCAATCCAGCAGATCTCCGTTTTCGTCCACGGGGTGTCTGAGTTGTAGAGCGATGAGAGAATTTATGATTCGGAGATGGGGTGCTACCCTCCCTGGGTGGCGTTGAGTCTTTGTATGAGCCAAGCCAATCAGCGATCGGCCGGTGGGGTAGGGGTTTCCAGGCCGTGGGGGGCGGTGTCGACCCGGGAGAACATCATTGTCCTCCCTGGGGTGTCGGAGTTATAGAGATACGGAGGGGTTTCTGATCCGGGGATGGGACATTATCATCTCGGGGTTTACGCTGGCTCCACGCGCTGCAGCCAATCAGCGATCGGCAAGCGGGGATGGGGTTTCCACACCGTGCGGGGCGGTTTCGACCCGGGAGATCCCCGTTTTAGTCCCCGGAGTCATCCCACGGTAGGGGTGCAGCAATTAGTTTCTGAGCTCCTCCCAACAACAAGATATTACCTGTACGAGTAACTATTACGAGGGGCATATAGATCACGTGGGTATTCAGGAACCCAAGATGGTCGCCGAAACACATACTTTCCCCTATTCGACTATGCTTATTGGCCCGATTTGATCCTGATTACGATGTCCCCCGTCAAATCATATCATTATCCCCGGGGCTGACTCAACAGCTGTCGAACCTTCGCCGAGTGCTCCGCCAGAGTGTTGTAATGGAGACGTAGGTACACCTCCACCAACTTCTGCCCCTGCTCCAACTCCGAACGCAACGTGGCGACCCTCTGCTTGCAGACGGCAACTTCCACCAACTTCCATCGGCTTTCGTTCGTCGAATCTGGTGCATATTTCTACCCGTTACCCCCCAAACATCACGAGTGGCACCCTCTCCAACGCGCTGAGGGGTATAAACATTTTCAGCGGTACGAACCCCGACCAGTTTGGCGATTGGTAGCATTTGCTACTTGCGTGGTATTTGCCCGCCCCGAGCACGTTGGGCCTACCGTGAGCCCGTGGATATGTAAATTTCAACGATTTTTCATCTGTTTAAGATACACAATGTTTTTTTATTCGATTTCCGCAAAACGTAGCACAAAAAGAGAGAGTTAAACAGATAAATTATTCAAAATAATATATGAGGGAGTCATCCCCCGGTAGGGGTTGCACTTTGTGGGGTCAAACGTTCCTGACCGGTTGAGCTCCTGAAGTGAGCAACTACCGGTTGGTAGTATGATTTGACGAGTTCGTGTGTTTTAGGACTAGCGGAGGGAAATGTTGATTGGGTTGCGCGAACGAAAATCTTGGAAGTCATGTTTCGTGTGAGATATTGAGATCATCAAATAAATGGTCGATACTCATATTTGCAAGCTGCGTGATACTCCAGTCGTACAGTCTAAAACAATTACTCCCCCCGCCACCCCCTGCCGGTGTTACGATTAAATATTTATCGCGTTCCACAGCCGTCAGATTTTGTCACCCTCAAAGCGGCTTTTATGTTTCAGCGCACAGATTGAGTAGCATCACCCTATTGACCCTAGTATATATAACACTAGCCAACCCTAAGGGCAGCCGCCGCACAGGTGGCTGTTTGCCTTGGTTGCGGCACGTTGTCTCCAAAAACAACTCTGTACGTTGGGCCGACGTTCGCAAGGTACCGCAATGTACCGCAATGTACGAGGCAAGTTGTAATTTATGGACAACCTCACATCTTGGTGTAATAGATTGCCCAAACTGTCACCGCAACCGACGCAAATGGCCACCTGTGTGCGACCTATATATTTCATGAAGACATACACACCCTTTAATCCGCGCAATCGGTGCATCACACACAGCTTGTAAAGACGAGTTTCGACCCAATTTCCGATCTCACAGCTGTAGTGTATTTTTAAATGTTTTAGAATATCTAAACGCATGCAGCTTGCAAAGATGAGTATCGACCATTATAATTTGATCGGACTCACAGCTGACGTATTCGAAATACGTTTTATAAAATATATACTCGCGTCGTTGTTGTTATTCTGTACTACAGCAGTATATTTTGTTGACGCCAACAATCATTGCTATCCCACCAACCCCACCAGCAGTACCAGTACCAGCGACGGCCCACCGTAGCAGCAGCAGGAACAACAGCAGCTACATCTGGAGGGTCCAGAATTGTAGCAGCAGCACTACAGCAGCAGTACAACAACAGCAGCAGCAGCAGCAGCAGTAGTGTATCCCAACGGGATTCCTCGCGGTAGTCCTCACCGTGGAAGGCATGGTACCCTGGTGGTACGAGGTTTGTATAGTAGTTGTTACTTAAGCAGTAAACACTTCTCTGGGCTGGGGCTTATCCGTGCAAAAATCGACGCTCTGGGAGCCGAACGTTGGCGTTTAGAGCACTCTGGAATATCTGCATCAATATATATATGTACATAGCTTGATCAGCTCTGATAAATCGAGCCCATGGACGTGAATTGTAGAAATTCCGAATCCCACTAACTCCACGGTCATGCCATGACCACCCCTCGTAGTTTGAAGTCCTTCCCGTTCTTGGATCTTCGTCTCCCGTCGCACGCGCGCAGCTTGGCCACACAGCATCATGTCTGTGCTTACTCCGTCCTCATATATATATTATTCTAAAAATTAAAAATACACTTCTGATTCAGCTGTGAGATCGAAAATTTTAAAAATTGGTCGAAAATCATCTTTGCAAACTGTGTGTGATACTCCGATCGCGCGTATCACTGTGTGTGTATGTCCTCATGAAAGATATAGGTCGGCGGCTCCCCTTTAACTTAGTGCTAGCTAGTACCAGGGTCAACAGGGTGGTATTAATCAATCTGTGCGCGGAAACTATAAAACCCGTTTTGAGAGGGAAAATATCTGACGGCTGTGGAACACGATATGTATATGGTCGTATATTTTCTTCATGTATCCCTATTATTATTAAATCCTGAAAACACTTATGTCTGGATAGCAATACAACGACAATCTGGCCTCTATATTTAGACCCAAACAGTCCTTATAATTCTGATCAGGGTGAGTTTCCCATACATTATTTAGCACAAGACGTTTCCCCATCCTTTCTTGTAGTATAAAATATGCTATCGCGACTCCGAGAGTTTCAGCCGGAGTCAGCCGCACCTCGCCGCCTGCTGAGTGCCACAACCGTCAGAACGCCAGGTCCCATGCCGCGCCGAGCCGTGGTCGTGGCACAAGCACAAGCACAAGCACAATCCCGAGACAGTTCTGACAGCCATCTAGCCAGCCTAGCTCCTGACTTACAATTTCGAATTACAATTCTGGCAGCTGATTGGTTGGGCAAATCCATGCCAGTGGCCGCTGGCTCCTTCTAGAACATTGGTAGG